>JAQIXX010005415.1:0-14024 GCA_034700605.1 Willowsia nigromaculata | reverse complement strand
CACAATTGATTTTGGGGTCAATAGGTCAAAGGGGTCAAAGGTCATGGGGTCAAATCTCGAGAACCGCTTGACGGATTTAGAACCAAATTTGGTATGGAGGTCCCTTAGGTCAAGGGAAAGACCCTATTGATTTTGGGGTCAATAATTCAACGGGGTCAAAGGTCACGGGGTCAAATATCTATCTCAGGAACCGCTTGACCGATTTGGACCAAATTTGGTGTGGAGGTCTCTTAGGTGAAATAAAATCACTCTATTGGTTTTGGGGTCGGCAGGTCAACGAGGTCAATGGGCACGGGGTCAAATATATATCCCGAGAACCGCTCGACCAATTTTCACCAAATTTGGTATACAAGTTCCTTAAGTCAAGGGGAAGTCTCTTATTGATTTTGGGGTCGGTTGGTCGACGGGGTCAAATGTCATCCGGTGAAACGTCAGAAGAGGTGGGTGGTTTCAACGTTTTTTAAGTGGGGATTATGACCATATTTTCGTCAGATGACCCCCTATGACCAAATATCGCCACTTATGCGAACCGATTCATCTACGTTTTTTCGCTCATGCTTTGTCATGACTAGTTAAGGAGCGTAAGCATCTTATTGGCATGCAATGCGGTTTTTGGAAAGGTTCGTGTGCGTGCGTGTGCGCGTGTTTTTCTGTTAGGAAAGCAGTCCTAACTTGCAAAGACAGCTGAAAATAAGCATATGGGGTTTTTCTAGGACGCTGTGGTCGAATCTTTTGTCAGATTTGACCTGAGACCTTTGACCTGGTGGATAATTTTAGTTACTAATTATAAAACAGTCCTAGAGAGCTGAAAAAGGTTTATACGGGTTTCGAGGGTGATGAGTTTGAATCTTTTGTCAGATATAACCATTGAACGCCTCCTTTCGCTTTGCGTGCTTTCTGAAATTTCTAGCGGATTTAATATTGGTTTCGTTCGTGTTTGTCCGTCTGTCTGTCGGTCCAGATGATATGTTTCAAACGCGTTAAATCGCTTCGCGGATTCGGATTATCGGATTCGCTTCAAATTTGGTGCACTGGTACCCCAGAGCATGAGTAGGAAGCCTATTGATTTTAAGGATCTCAGTTTAAGCACCTTTGAAATTACGTGCACCTTAAGGTACCTATCACTGTGAATTCATAAATACAAGGGTGCTGGGGGCCGGTAAAAAGTACGCGGGGGTTTTCGAGGGCGCTCTTTTCAAATCTGTTGTCAGATTATTTCCCCTGGTTGTGAATTTAACTATTTAGGGATAAAAGCGTCCTAGTGTGCTGGAAAGCGCACTCGGGGTTTCTGAGGGTGCTATTATCGAATCTTTTGTTAGATTTGAGCTCGGACAGCCCCCTGGTGGCCAATTCGGATTTTAGGTGATGACAACGTCTTAGTCTTAGAGAGCCATAAACAATTTACCTTACCTGTACCTTAAACATCAGTTATCCTCGTCGAATAAACTAAATATTTTCATGAATCGCATTTCATGATCACTGTTTATAATTATTATCCTTTTGATTTACGCAACAGTCTCATTAGTATCAGATAGTTACTTCAATGGGTCGTTACCATTCTCCTTTTTTCATAAGCAATCCCATGTTAATATTTTATATTTTGAAGATTTGAAGAAAAATTGTAAGTAATCCAACAGTACAGTGCAATACAAAAGGCTCCACATTATTCATGTACATGGCCATGACCAGTCTGCAATGCGATAACAGCAGCGTCGGTCATACATGCGATACAAACAATTGAAGATAAGTTATATCCATTTTTTGAAGCGTCACACAAATATAATGAGACTACTCACAATTATAAGTGTAAATTATGAAATCACTCACATACAAATTACAACATCATAAAAGCGTAAGTCGACAGAAGTGGTATTCTTCGGAAAACTTTTTATTTATCGAAAACAAACTGCATCATTTATTATTTCATGTTTTTGTTACTATCATGATTAACTTTGGTTTCATTTTTGCAATTGACATCCAATTTAAGTAAATTATTGTGATCATTTACATACTGATCGTGAGTAAAACCAGCCGTGGTATATAAAAGATACCACATAATCTATTGGATAGTTGACTATTTACTCAAGATAAAAAATAACATGACTTGGTTTGTTTAATCAAGCTAACCTTCGCTAAATGGAAACTCGAATTATTGAATAAATGCATGAATCTGAAATTAATACATTTACAAATCGATCAATTCATACTGAACTATCATGCCTACATAGACATTCCATGTATCATAGCGATATTACTTAGATTGTTGAAAACTTTCTTGACCAACTCCTGCTACTTTCTCAATATGATTATCAACTGCAAAACTGGTAAGAAGTCATTGGATTTTTTTATGAAGCAGACACATCTTAACAAAAAGTTTTTTTAGTTTTGGTTCTAATTTCTCTGCGGAAAACTGCTCAAGACAGCAGCGATAATGATGAAGAAAGTGCTGAAACACCTCATTCCCCTAAATTACGACATGAGGATTCCCGAAACCGTAAATGTTTAGTTCAATTAAGCGAGATATTTTTTGGTAATGTAAAGGACGAAACACCAATGCAATTTTTTGAAATTCGACGGTTTTGTCCAATCGGTGTTCAGCAACCTAAATCACTGAGCTTGAACGGACACATTCTAATGGCAATTAACCTTACATCTGTAGCTACCCCGTTAATGATTATTAACATGATACGGGGTGAGAAACTGACAGAGGTATCTGAATTTATTGAAGAATCGGAAGTAAAAAGCTACCTCCATGTCACGGGAACTGTTAATACGCCTGAGAAAACAATTCTAATTGGCAAAAGGGAGCTGATTAGACATCGCCAAGTCCAATACCTTTCGCATCCAGAATCATATAAAATTTTACCTCACATAGCAGACACTGAAGACGTAATCGTAATACTGCTGGTTTATATAAAGCATAGTGATCGATCGAAAATGAATCCGAATGCTTTAAGTTTGGAACACTACACAGAAGGAAACATTAAAATACTTCTATGCACCCCTAAGACCGGACACGTTGGCAGTAATTAAGGGAAATGTAATTGATTATGTCGTATATGGAAATACTGTCAAAGAATCTGATACAAATTTCATGAAAAGTGTATTGGGTACGGAAACTTTTGAATTGAGTAATGATTTAATCACGCGGGCAAAAAACAAAAACGGTGATAGTTTGTCTATATCGAGGTGCAATAATGCAAGCATGGAAGCAAGTGCGTTTGATTTCACTCCGCCAACACCATTTAAAAGAAATGCTTGCCCACCAAAATCATTTGAACCGCCCTACAGATTTCAAGGACATCCAATAAAAAGTGATGGACAAAAAGTGGTCATGAATATCCTTCAAATTATTCGCCAGCATCGCGACGAGTTATGTAAACCGTCATCTCCAACATATCTAACATCCAAAATGGCAGGAGTCAGTAGAAGAAAAATACATGAAATAGAGGTAAAGCATAAACAGGGAAACATCAAAACTCCTGGTCGAACACGAAACCGGAGGAAATGGAAGCAGGAGGAAATTGACAATTTCGATCGTGATTGGATAAGATCCCAAATTGCTAACAAGTATTACAAAAACAACATGGCTCCATTCTTCGCCGACATTTACAATGATTTCTTGAAGTATAAGCGAGATAGCTGCATACAGTCAACTCGATCCGCACAAGGCGCCGCTCCCGCACGGTGGTTGCCTCTTTGTCCTGAGTCTGTGGAGCCAATGCAGACTTCTGATGTTGAAAATAATCCTTGCTCATCCCAATCAAGCGGCCGTACAACCACAACAGTACATTTAAACTATGGTTATACAATAAACTCGAAGACATTTGCCAAAGTACTGAAGCAAATGGGTTTTTATTATGGCCGAATCGACAAACGAGTTGCGCTCCTATATCGGCAAGATATTGTTGGTTGGAGATGGCGGTATTTGTCTGCTCTGCGGAAAAATGAAGCAAGAAAACCAGCCCCATATAAAGTAACATATCTGGACGAGGTTGGTATTTATCTTTTTATTTAGTAATCTAATTCCATGTTAAAAATGATAATGCACAATCATTTTTTATTAAGACATGGATTGACCCAAACCAGAAAAGCAAAAAAGGTTGGACGCTGAAAAGGCCAAAATCACATAGAGAATGCATGAAGTTATCGTATGGGCGCATTAAACAGGGTCATGGACCACGAATTATTGCTTTGGCAGCAGGTTTGATTTATACCTTGACCCAATGTGATTTCAAATATGGTTTAAAGTTCAATTTATGATCAATTGTAGGCGACGACGATGGAATAATACCCGAAAGTGTGCTCGTGTATAAAGTTCAGAAAAACGCAAATTCTTTAGATTATCATGAGAATGTTAACAAAGAAGGCTTCATTAAATGGTTTAAAGATCTTTTAACACTTTGGAGGAGTAGAAACGTATGGAATATTATTCGAATTTTATATACAATTTTAAAACCAATTATTGGATTTCACTGATGCTCGTTTTATTTTGTATCTACGTAGGAAACACATCTTATAATAATGGACAATGGTAAGAAGGATACTCTTTTACAGCTTTCCGTACATGATGCACGATATATATTTGGATTTTATTTATAGCTCCTTACCATTCATCCCTAAAAACCCCAAGGCAAAGCGAGAAAAAAGCTGTTCTCTATGAGTGGCTCAGAAAGATTAAGGAAAATCCAACAATTGGCATTGATTTTCCTTTGAATTCTCGTATGCTCAAGTGGGAGCTCTGGCAACTCATTCAGGATCTTAAAAAGAGGCCCGAAATCCAGAGAGAGGTAAACATAGTAATTACAATTGGAATAAATACATAATAAATAAAATATTTTGACATTTCATTGTTATGCCGTGAACGAAACAGATTTACGAAATTGACGCCCTCGCGGCTGAGTATGGCCATGAAATTCTTCGCCTACCGTCATATCAATGTGATTTAAATGCGGTAATTTTTACATTGACTTTTAAAACAAATTGTGCCATTTGTTATTATTTTCAATTATTTAATTCTTCCAAACTAAAATTGTAGATTGAATTTACCTGGAACGAGGTTAAACAACAGGTGGCTAACGAAAATCTTAGACAAGATGTCGACGAAATGGTAACAATCACTAGAAATGCTCTTCTAGGTTACAGCCCTGTCAAATGGAAGAAACAACTTGATAACGTGAAAAGGTAAAACTGCTTTTATTCAATTCATTTTTTATACTTGTCGTTTAGCAATCTTTGTAATTCAGTAATTTGTTGTGTTTTTGCGCTTTTGTAGGTTAGGAAACAAATATTATGAAGAGGTGAGTGTCAACACTTTAAAATCACGTTGTTATTTTTCGTGAAAACTTTTAACATGTTATCTATGACGTAATGACAATTTGAAAAGGATGGTTATATGGACGTTGACGTGGAGCCACTGATAATTCCCCTAGACGATGATGACGATGAAGACGAAATAGAACCATTGTCACTTTGCAATGATATATCTGGTGTTGACAATGATAACGATGATAGTTTATTTGATCCTTTGGAACTTGAAAGGGAATGGCAACAAGATAGACAAGATGTTGAAACGTTTCATGAAACCGCTCCTTATTTTCCCGGACCACCTCCTCCTATGCAGCCTACCAGATTATTTCCTAACGAGGATGAATGATATTCAACTATTATTATCTGCCGGCCGGTCATGTGTGTTTCTTAGAGATCACTTAGCACATAAAAAGTAAATTATGCAATATAGTGTTTGATTGCTTTGTTGATTATCATGCATTAATAATCACCTATCGATTATTTCAATTTTCAAAATCGATTGTTTAAAGTTGTCTATAGAGAATAATAAATCGACTTAACTAATCTTGTTTTACATGTGAAATAATTTTTCATATGGGAAGCCAAAGTCACCACTAGGGGCGCTTAGAGCTATAATCTGACCAAAGATTCGAAAAGAGCGCCCTCGAAAACCTCAAAAAACATTTCCAGCCCCTAGCATGCTCGTATCTGCAAATTCTCAGCGATAGTTTCCTTAAGGTTCCCGTAATTTCTCAGGTGCTTGACACATGAGCCTAAAAATTAATAGGCTTTCTACTCATGGTCTAAGGTACCAGTGTACCAAATTTCAAGCAAATCCGATAAAGCTTTCAAAAGATATCGTCTTGACAAGCAGACTCACACACAGAGAGTCGGACGGACACGAACGTAAACCAATAAGAAGCTTTAGCTTCGTGACTGACTACAATCTTCTGTCCTCCTGCTATTTCCCTAAATCCCTTATTACCAAAACCATTATATACAGTGTAATTAAGGTGTGTTATTTAACAGAGGGAACGACACTACATCTTGATTCCTCTCCAAACATTCTGCCAATATTCACTAATAATATCAACTTACTTATGCCAAAACTTTACACTCAATTTGAAGAACTAAAAGTTCGCAGAGACATCAAAATGTTTTGTCGTTCCCTCTGTTAAATGACAGACCTTAGCATTCCCTTCCAATATTCTTGTCCAGGCAATATAAATTGCGGCAAGTGTAGCATTTCGGCTGGTGTAGCTTGAGTAATCTAAGTGTAAAAGCATTTGAAATACTTAGACACATGTCAAAGGACCATATTAGGTTTTAATAGGGAGTCGGGTCAGGGTCAATAAAACTTCATATATCGTTCTAAAGCTCTTGTCAAGCTCTACAATAATATCAATGGGCAGAAGTCTCAACTGCTGGGAAACACCACTTTTGGCCCTCTGAGGTTTGAATTTTAACTTGTTGTAAGTCAAGTCGTGATTTATTTTGGTATTTATATTAACACTTATTTTAAAAAATACTAAATCCTCACTAAGCATCGATAACGAAGGTTTAGTTATTTTCAGATTCATCCTATTGAAACAATAAAATTTTAGAATACATAAGATTTTGAAAGAGTTGATAAGAGAAGATACGAAATAGTTGCCAAAATTTAAGCCTAGAAATTTTCAACTCTCTTTGCATTTTGAAAAACAGCTGAATTCACTGCATCCCTGAGAGGTTTCCTCCCAAATTTTGTTCTTAAAGTGACAAATATTTTGCGGAGGCAATAGAAAAGTTAAAAAAATGTCGACACACGGACTCACTTCACTTACTAACTAGTACAAAAGCTAATAACAGGAAGTTGTCATGAGCAAATATTGCTTATGTGCATGAATATCTTAAGCTAGGCAAAGGGTTAGGATTGAAAATAGTTCACTACGAAATATTAATATTACTTCAGCGTATGCATTGTTGGAAAGATTGAATTTATTCATCAAGCTCTCTGCTAACTGGTCATTTAAAGTAAAAATGAAATACAAAGTTACATCTACTCATAAAACTTCACAGTTTTCAGCTTCGGTAACTTCCGTATTACGATCTAACTTGTGTTCCAAGCATTAGAAAAAATATTGTAGGTTGTTTTCAAAGGCAAATTTCCTAGTTTACGATAGCAAGTGTACCAGGAATCTTGCCATCGAAAATAATACCAATTCGATGGCAAAAGTATCGTTTACCGAGGTACAATTTTTATTTTCGATGGCAGATCTTCTCACTTCTTCTCTCCAAAAACCATCATCTAAAGTAACTAAAACTTTAACATGAAATCTGCAGTAGTTAATAGAATCTTATTGCCAATAACAGGCTAAGGAATTGGCAACGGAATGAACATTTTCACAATTTTCTCTTATTATAACCTTCAAATTTAAAACTATTCAACTGGTAACATAGAACGTCAAATGGTAGTCCGACACATTCTATAACATCACATTTCTCAGTTGCTCATTAGGGAATTGTGACCACTAAATTTTTTTAGGCCAGTATCTCTAATCGCAAATCCAACATCCCTAACTTCAAGTCCATGATCTCTAATTGCAAAACCCAGTCTTCTAATTCTACCTCAAGTATTTTCCAGTATCAAAGTCTTATTAATAAGGCTCGGAAGTTCATGACATAATTTTCCCAAAAATATGTATGACAATATGACATCAAATTAGGCAAAATATGACATGAAATATGACATTTTTTTCTGAGATTTTTGGGCAGAATTTGGAAATATTCGGGTTTGATGTCAACGTTTTGCTGATTTACCCACATTTACAAGCAAATGAAACACTTTGTGTTAATTTTTATACACAGAGTCAGAATGTTCTTTTTTAATTTCACATGAGGAGACGAGTTTCATAAATTTATTGCGTAAATGAGTTATGCGATTGTTGTTTGTCGATCTGTCTGCTTGTCCGCACGATATCTCGAGAACCGCTTGACCGATTTCAATCGAATTTAGTAAGCAAGCTCCTTATGTCAAGGGGGAGACCCTTATTGATTTTAGGCTCAACAGGTCAAAGGAGTCAAACGTCACGAGGTCAAACGTCAATCTCCTGAACCGCTTGACCTATTTAGGCCATATTTTGTATGTAAGTTCCGTAACTCAAAGAAACTAGACAATGATTTTGGGGTCAGCATCAGCAGATCAACGGGGTCAAAGGTCATGGTGTCAAATGTCAGAAGTGGTTTTCATCGCTTTTTAAATATGACTATTTTGTTCCTATAAACGAACAAGACAAATTCTGTGACCCTTTGGTCAAGTTTTGTCACCTATATTTACCGATTTATCTACGTCCTAACATGATTCATTGTTAAAATGTGCAAAAACGGTCGAAGTTTTATGCCTTTACCCTCCTTAAAAATTGACAATTGGTTTACTGTAAAGAAAAATTAAACGAAAATTTTTCTGTTAGAGGGTTATTTGGTGCAAAATACCGATTTTTTTGCAAAAAACGAAAATTTTAGAGAAAAATTTCGAAAAAAGACGAAATATGACATGTCATATGACATATGACACGAAATGCCAAAATATGACATTTTATGACATTTTATATTGGGTTGTTTGAGTCACAAGGACGTGAATCGGATGCATCTGAAAGCTCAAGTCCGTATCTTATAACATAAAAAATATGACATGTCACGAACTTCCGTGCCCTACAAATCACAAATCCGTAAAATATTCATCTTTAATTTTATGCAGAATTCTGGTATGATGACAAAAAATCCTCGTATATCTATAAACGGTGACCAGGCCGAAACAACTTAATGGTGTAAATAGTTCTAATATAGTATTTATCAGGCTCGACCTCGAAGTGAAATAAGATGTCTACATCGGAGACAAGTCATCAACACATCAATTCAGCAATGCAGCTCCACCATTTATACTTGCGTCAATTTAAGACAAATGACAAACCGTTATTTTGTAAGTCTGGATTCAAATATTCTCTGGTTGTGAATATTTAATGCTCGTTTTCTTTAAATAAAACAAATATCTATTGCGATAACATTTCAAGATAAATTTTGCCCCATTTATTGTTTTAACGTTCATTGAGTAACAAACGCATACTAGTTATATCCGACGTTATTCAGACAATGGAAGTAGGTTACAGTACTTTACGGTCTTGAATGAAGCCCTTTTAAGTGTATGTTTTTTCCTAAAAAATTCTCGAACAAAACGAAAAATTTCTTTTGCAACGTCCAAAAACACTTATTACAATTACAATTGCGGTGGACATTTATAAATGTAGCAAACATTTTTGAGTTTGAATAGTTGAAGTATCTTTTATATTTTCGAGTATTCATTTAGGTCGTCAAAGCTGTGTTTCAAATGGATTTACCAATTTGCTTACCTAAATTATACAAAGGACTTGAAGATTTAACATCAATAAATAAAATTTCTTTCTTTCGGTTTAAATACAATTCGAATTGGAAAATTTGCACTTTGTTTTAAAATAAGTGTTTTACAAAGCAGCTTTTGTATTGCTAGATTACAACAAAAACTATAGTTATGAAAAGAGTAAGAGGAAATATGCAAGAAAAATGTGAAAATATGCACGAAAAATCGGCAAAATAGGGCATAAAATAGGACAAATTTTCGCTAGTTTTTACGCTATTTGCATAAAAAATCGTCAAGATTTGACTTATAGTAGTACACATTTTCCCCAATTTTAACGCTATTGGCATGAAAAATCGAATAAACATGACAATTTTTCCCAACTTTTATTCAATATGCACATTCATAAGGATATCATTTCACTCATACGATGGCATACTGCAATTTACATAAATTGTATGTTTAGATACGTACATAAATTTGTGCAAATGTAAAACTACCCATAAATTTTTCTGGAAATGCGTGTCCTATTTTAGTTCAGAAATGTCTAAAAAATGACAAAAATGTCCTAAAATGTGAGCAGACATGCTAAAATAGGACAAAATATTCAAAAAATCTCTAAAATATGCATGTCATAGGACATAGGACAAAAAGTCCGAAATAGGACAAAATATTACAAATATGCAAGCATAAAACGATTTGTTTCTACATGATTCGTTCACATGTCAAAACATTTTGTGATTGGCGAAGTAATAAAGAATAGGACAAATCCTGTTTCCTCTTACTCTGGTTATGAATTTGACTTATACTTTTGATGGTAAATGTGTGTATAAATGTTTATACAAACGTTATGAAAAAGAAATAGCACCGCAATTTAAAGAAACGCCATATGTACAGTAAATATCTACTGTTGTCGATTGTCGATAGTTGGTTTGCGTGTATCGAATTCTAAATTTAATAAAGTAATACAGCAGAAAATTATGTTTTAAAACTGAGTTGTTATTCTAACCGTTGAGATATAATTTGTAACATAATCTATGAATTTCAACAGAGAGTGGTGTATAAATTGTTGCAAGTGTTTCTTTCTTGAGCTTGACTATTTGCTATAGTTTCAAACAACAGACATTAAAGCAATTTTCTGAGAAACATGAAACCAGTTTTAGGAAACATACAATATTTCATTTTGTTTACCCTTACAATCCTTACTCCTGTAGTAAAACCAGGTAAAACTGCACTTGCCAATCTGCTGGACCAGTTTTCATACTGCCACTTGCGCATTTTTCTGCAAACCAATGATACAATAAGTATTCAGTATTTCCACTACTTATTAGACCACTTTGAAAAATCAGTAAATGTAGCTTATTCAGTAAAAGATTATGCTACTAGTTCAGGTGAGAGTCTGTTTTTAGGTAAAGTAAACAAATTTGAGTTTCATCGGTATATTTCGCTAGTGCACGTACACTTTAGAGAAATCAATACGACTAGCATTCTTCTTCGTGGGGGAATCTATGATATTTATACACCTCATCCAAAACTTGTTACATATTTCACAAGTAATGAAGTGAATGATGTGCTTCAATATCTGCAACAGCTAAAATATTATTGCGTGGTAAACTACGTCTACCTTGTTTACAAATTATTGGAAATTTTTAAGGTTTGCTTGACTTGCTCTTCTGCAAAATTCCTGCAGAGTGTTGACAATGATCCTTTAAGTTTACTTAGAAAAGAGCACACGGATCTCATGCTAGGATATATTGAGGCAAGACTTCCCGTTTCAAAACCTTTTACATTTTATTCATGTGACCGTAATCGAAACAATAAAATGAAGGATGTAGTACCTACCCCAGATTTTTGCATAATGTACACTTTAGGACTGTCTATGAATTTTTCCTTTGGATACTCCAGACGGTCTTTGGAGTACAAAGTTTCGTACCTTACTACTGGCTTCATAGTTGATGGAACTGATTTGAAATATACTATGACAGCGGAACTAAAAATCTTAGAATTTGGGTTTGCATACCAATCTTGGGCATTTTTTCTTGTAAAAAGGCGAAATGGTATATACGAAAGAGCAATAACTGGTATGTTTGATACAAAACTATGGAATTGTTTGTTAGGAATGTACGTATTAATGAGGATCTCTGTAGTAGTTTCCATTGTTTTGGGCACTTGTTTAAACACAAGGTTTATTTTCAAAGAGCGAATGACATTGTTTGTTACTCTTTTATTTGGAAGATGCATTTACAAACTCTTGAGACGCAGTGTCATGTTTTGTGTCAATCGACAAATTCTTTTAGTTAACAAATTGATATGGGCTGTAACATTAAGTACATTAATAAGCATTGCGTATAAGGCAGAACTCGCATCTTTTCTTACAAAGTCAGCGGATACGAAATATCCGCAAACGCTAAAAGAACTTGCTAAAAATGTTCCAAGAATTGTCAGTTTTAAACGCTTGTTGTTGGACAGGGATGTTTCAGTTTTGCATTTGAAACACAGTGTTGAAATATTTTTGTTTTCTAACACAAGTGAAAATATAGAGATTAAAAACTCCTACAAAAAGTTGCAAGATTCATTGCTTTTTCCAGTTGGGGGAATGTCCAAATTTACTTCTGACATATATAAACAGTCAAAATACCCCGATTCTTTGAATCAAAGCAATGACGTAATATCTGAGAACTTTGCTGTTATTGATGTTAGTGCCACAATCAAATCACAAAAGAATATGATTCAACTGTTTGTTCCCTCAAAATGGACATCTCCAGTAGTACAGATCAACCAATTTACGATGTTGTGTCCTTACGCCATAGTGAACAATTACATATATTCTGTATTTAAATGGGGCATGGCTCAAATCTATGAAAGTGGCTTGCTAACTAAATGGACAAATCATTATGATGAATCCGTTGCAATCAAAGAATTTTACTTAACATCACAGTATATTAAAGAAATTAAGAGGAAACGCAAATTGCGGACAGAACAGCGACATTGGCTTGGGTATTATTTGGCCACAATATCTGCAGATGGAAAATTGAACCCTAAAAAGAATGCAAAGTCCTTAATTTTTGATGACTTAAAGACCATTTGGATACTTTACTCTATGTTATGTACTGGAATTACAATTGTGTTTTTAGGAGAAGTTGTATGGAAACTAAAGAATTAGTGAAAAATTTTAAGGTTTCATTGTTTCTAAATATTTTGTACTTCATTGCTCTTATATGATCACTTCTTATAAATTGTTTTCGAGATCTTGAATTCCAGCCATCTCATTTTAAATGAACTACATATTGACAACATGTATGCATCTTGAGTTTTGAATCATTAATTAGCAGAAATAAAATTAGTGTTAAGTATATGTTAATATTTTAGGTCACTAAGCAAAAGTAGATATATTTTGTATGTATTTAAGTTAAAATTAAGTTCTTCCAATGCTATGGAAATCACAATAAACGATTATCTATCAATTATTTATCAATGGTGTGATTCATCAACAAGCGCAGAATATGCTTTATTCACACATTTCAAGTTCATTTTATGTTACTCTTATGGAAAAGGAACTGCTAGTTTCTACAAAAATGATTTGGTTACATGTACTTATGAATTATAAGACAGAATTGTTTATCTAATATGTGTATACCAACTGCCAGCGTAAAAATCGTTTAGATGCACCAATAAAGGTTTTCATTTTCAAGGTCAGTGTCATGTGCTAAATGCTAAACCTATATTTTGTTGTGCACAGTGATACCAGTATGCATTTGACATTATTTTGCAGTTCAAGTATTTACATGACTCATGAATTTTTGGGCTTGGCAAAAATTGAGGGCATTTGTAGTTTCATTCAAAGCCAGGATATTTCGTATTTTCAAAAACAAAACTATTTGGATTTTTATTAAATGAAAGAAGGAAACATACAATTATGAAATATTTAAATTATGTTTCTTGTAAATGACATGACATGAATTGTTGATTGTTGAAAATACTTACTGAATGCGAGTAGCATGCGCCGCCAGTTCATTCCATGGCAGGGTCATAAACTCAATTTGGAACATCTCCTCCCAAATATTTTCCACCATGATTTCTGGGTATTTCTTCCCTGGACCACTAAAAACTTGAACTTCTTTTATTCTCGAGTCTGAAAGCACATCATTGAGTCGCCTTCCTTTAGAAGGTTCTTTGGAATCGTCTTGAACCACACTTTTCCAGCAGTCAAAAGTCACCTCATGATTGTTGCTCGGATCATTTTCAGCCCCCAAAATTGCCCAACCTAATGGTCCTAAAGCGGCTGCAGTGACAGCAGTTCCAGCGCCTGCTCCAACACTAGAGACACCGGCCGCTGTGGCACCTCCAACAGTAGCTCCAACTGCGA
>JAQIXX010005414.1:0-14024 GCA_034700605.1 Willowsia nigromaculata | reverse complement strand
ATGAGAATGCTTCAGTTTCTTATCGAGAATTTGAAAATTATCAAATCTTCAATTGAGGCTTCAGTTGCAATCGTTAATTGTGACATGACCTAATAAGTTTGCAGTGGCATAATGGATTGTATAGGTAGGTATGAACGTATCTATTCAAAATGTACTTTTGCAACATTTCCAGTTCTTTTTTTGGAACAACCGTTGACGCAAAAGGAATGAAAAAATCTGAAATGAAATGTTTTAGCTAAATACACGCAACCTTTTGATACTCATTTTCTAGCAATTCAAGTAATGAATTAAACAAGAGAACTAACTTGCATGTTGTCATTCACCGACTTTATATCATGAGACGAGAATAGGACTGATTTGGGTTTCATGCAGACTGTTTCACTTGAAGTGATACTTTTATTTGAATCACGTTCACGTTACACAAGAAGGGTTGTTGTTGATAATGATGATGTAGAATACTCAGTCTAATGATGTTTTTGTAGGAAATTGGGCCATCAAAACCACATTACTACATTTTAAATTAAGGTAAATCAACATGTTTTGAAAGCCTCAAAACGGCGGATGTTGGTTGAATGTGCAAAAGGGAAGGTTACATTTTGCGTGCCTATATGTCTTGTGTTATGTGGTCCCTGGACAGGTTGATGCCAGAAGGAAAGACTTCCTTTCAAGTAAACATTATTTTGAACTTTTACAGTCTTAAAACTGCCACATATGAATATATCTATGCTAGAATTATGTTTTACAATATAGTACCCGTCATTTTAAGATTTCGTTTGAAAACCATCGTTCTCTTCTTGCTTGGTGTTTGACTTTCTCTCGAATACTCGGTATCAGATGTGGAGAAATGTCTGTGTGGGTAATAAAAGATTCCATAACGAAGACTTTACATTTCATGGTCCAACAAACATTTCTTCACCTTCCTTTTGTACATATAACTCAACTGAATCTGATAACTTTGCACTGGTCTATTTTGGTGAAAGTGTTTTCGTTTTCTGCGAAAGAATGAAAAGATGGACACGGCGTACCTAATTCAATTTCCGTTTTAGGTGATGCTGTGATGCTTGCTTTAGCTCATATGTGGGGAAAATTTCCTTTATAAATGTTTATGTCCTGTATTTAAATAAATGTAAATTTAAAAGGAACTTTATGCCCTGAAAGAACTGATCTTGCTCGTGATTATTTCTTTCGATCTGAAAGAAGATCCGTTGGGTGTATGTATAGTGGAAAACGCAAAAAAAAAATGCAGCAAAAATTTGCGAATTTGATGAAACCCAGCAGCATAATGCTTATATTTTCGCAAAAGTCATACCACCATTTCGCCCAGTGGTGCTATTTTCCAGTTTTATTAGGCAGTCATTTTTATACCATAATATGGATTTTCACTTTAAATCTTGGTTATTCTAAAAACTAACGATAAGCGGCTTACCAAAGTCAGACTTTCTTTTCATTATTACTCTGTATAACCTTTCAACAAACGAATAGGTATGCTTTCTCATTGATGACACACCACACCATACTTAAGTTGTGTACGCACAGTACGAGTATGTGCATGAAGTGTGAATAGATGAACGTAGACATGGAAAACCTCTCCCTTTCAAGTGCATGTGATATTTCTTTGAGAATTGTAAGTCGAGGTAAACGGTAATGTAATCAACTCATTCGAAATAATAATAATAATGGAACCGAGTAAAAAGATCTTTCTTTTATTCCAGTATCATCATAATCGTATCATGCAATGCGCCATAAGAACATAAAAGCATTATAGTGGTACGATTATAGGATTGTTCCAATGCAGTGTAGACGGTACATGTAACACATTCATGAGGATCGTTTAGATTTTATAACGGAACTATCCGTAGTATTGTAGGCCAACAAGAAAACGTGTATTAGTGTTTCCCTTGCTGAAACCTGTGAAGCTGTCTGTTTTCATATTATTCCTCTTGCTCACTGCTCTGCTTCATCTAGTTTTACTCAAATTTCTCCCAGTGGTAATTTTCCAGCTGAATAAACTTTCATTTCTTCTTCATACAATTTTGGCGTAGACTCAAAAATAATTTGCTCGCAGCCTATCAGCAGCCAACTGTTTCTTCTTCAATACAATAGATATACCTTTAATAGTAAAACGACTGTTGATGTCCACTTGTTACACACATATGTAATGGTCGTGTGCTGCTAAAACTATTGACTTTTTCCACGTTATCTATAAAAAAACTCGTTGGAATAGCATATTATGATAATGATTATTGCATTATAAATTTGAGCGCTGTGTGTGACCATTTACTATGTTTCCGCTGTTATATTCAGCTGTCGCAGTGCTTCATTTCATATTCCATTTTTTTCTACTCACTTCGGCTTTTCTCCTTCCATTTCAGTTGCCTGTGGCCTTTCAACAATGTTAATGTACGTTTTCTCTATGAAAGCTTATTCATTTTAAGACCTCTTGGGACAATAGAAAAGAGAGTTCGGTAAAAGCTCTTCCATCACGAACAACCGATCCTCTTGGTGTGTATATAATCTACATTTTTTGGCCCAATATTTATTTTATATGCTGCAATACAAAAGAGAAAGCTAACAACTGCGTAACATGTAAACCGAGATAGTTGAGCTGTTGAGCATCCATCATAACTGTATAGTTTTCAAATAAATGCATCGTATGTGACGTATACATTTCTTACATTCGATGGGTTTTCTTGTTGAGATTTCTTCTGAGTTTTATAAATCAATAGGATTGTAGTAGAGCAATCTTTGAGCAAAAATACTAACTAAAGCAGAAAACCTATAAAAATTCCACCATGTAATCGAAGATTTTATTGTTTCTAATAACGTCATCTAGCCAAAACGCAGCGGTAAAATATGTATAAATTTGTATAATCATTCATAATCAGAAAGGGAGAAAAAAGAAGACTTGATTCTATAATGTATGGCTTTCTCAGTTATACTTTCTCTTTTCACTCAATAATTAATGAAGTTGTGATTTGGCAATGGTCTTATACAATTAGCCACAAAATTACAGAGTTGTTCTAAGAATTTACGAGTATGTGATACGATTTTCTCAAGGTCTTTCAAAGATTCTTTTTAAACCCCTGAGATTGGCTTGGACAAAAACAGATTACTTGAATCCTAATATTTTTTATGAAATTATGCACAATATTCTACATTGAAGTCTGTTCATTTTCTTCTTAACCATATATAGAATAAACTACAAATTCCATATTATTCTCTAAATTGTCTTGTATAACCGGACAGGCTTAGAAGCAAAATAAATCAAAGCAAAAATTTGTAAACAAATTGCAATAAGCTTTGCTTTCTGATTTGCTTAAATATAAATTACTACCTACGTATTGTAAAAAAGCTATGCCATAACATGAAATTACCTGTTGGCATTTTTGACGGCGGAAGGGGCAGACCGTTTGCTGATGTGCTTGATGAAGTTGTTGCAGAGAGAGCTTGTACAGCAGGAGATGGAGCAGCCACTGCAAAATTTGCATATGACATGAGGGAAATCGAGATGTTGAACAAGATGAGCATCAAGGACCCAACTTCCAACTTTCTTGTGAACATCATCATTTTGTAGCTTGAAGTGGAAAGAAGAAATAAATTAGAGCCCGGATTAGTTTATTTCTTTTCCTGTTCTCATTTCTAAATGTCACGCACAGTACATTATATTGAGTAAGATATTATATGGTAAATTGCAATATAGGTGTAATTTGTTTTGATGATCTGTTTGTTCTGAAAAACTAAATGCAAATAAACATTTGATTTTGAATGAAAAGCAGAATTGCACTAGTAGCGCGGTTTTGCTTCATGTTTCGTGTAAGTATGAAATGAAAGAAGTGATGCGAAAATTATTAATCTCGACTTGCAAACTTCTTACTTCATACAACTTTGCAGTATTTCTTCTGAGTCGTCCCTAAACTGAAGACTGAAGATTTAATTTCTAGATAGGAATACTCAGAAAACTTTCATGAGTATATTCCTCCAATCCCACTTAAATTGCTTCTTGATGTGTACATATAAATTGACTCACAGTAAATTTTAAGAGAAGTACGTTGATGAGTGCGGAATATTTACCATTTAGGGCATCTTATACAAATTGCCGCAAAATGTGAAATTTACCGTTGCACTCAAAGTCTAAAAAGTTGGGTCACACTTATGAAAGTAAGCAAAAGTACGGAATATTTTTATACAAGGGCGAACACGCAATTTCGGATTGCAACCAGAATTATTATCATATTTTAATATTGCATAGCAAATATCGGTACTAAAATATGATAACCCTCTTCAAAAAGGGGGCAAGGCAATACCACAAAATTCCAACAACCCTTTCAATATTTTCTAAGCTTATATGGTATGCATGGGTCTTTGGAACCCTGTTTTAAATTCTAGTCACAGGCGATGTATTATCCAAAAAGGGACTGAATTATATAGTCCACAGAAAATGTCCTTTGGGACCTTTCAATAAAATAGATAAGGTAAACGTATCCGTCTTTATTTGTAAGCAAATAAATACATACAAGGGAAGATCACAAAAAATCTTTATCAACATCAAGTAAAATCCCCATGCGCCAAACTTCCCCCACAAAAAATATAACCTATTTTTGACAAAAGTCTATACTTACTTACACTGGAGATTGATGTTTCTGCGGCAAGTATATATAGTTTTGCTGCTCTCACCGGTGAACTGAATGCGACGATATGTACGTATTTAATATGTATGACGATATGTAGTAAAGCTTTAACACAGTCTATGCGACTTTTTATTCCAATTTTACAGAGTGATAAGAAACGAAGAGGAAAATCGCTGTTTCGTTTGTAAAAAACTGCAAGATATTGCACTAGATTGTCCTTGTAAAGTGATGTGAAAATTTCTGCGTTTGCAATTTTGCACTTTCCTACCCAAAAAATTGGCGGCTTTACAGGAAGAAGAAAAATTTGAGATGCTTTCCCTTCCAAGCTCAACTGGAAAGTAATAGTGTTCCACACTTGGCTGGTGGAGAAAATGCGACAGCTTGTATTTACCAGTATTCGTTTTTATTATGGGCTTACATGCATAAGGCGGGGTATGTTGATTCCAGCAACTTTCCTGTTGATTTCATACCGAACCCAGTGTTAACAGGTCTGACTTGCTGACGCTGAGAAAGTTTCTGGAAGAAACAAAACAGCACACTTGTATCTATTGCATTTGTTTCTGTTGCATGTGTTTCTCCCTCTAAAGCTTACGTTACGTATTCATTAGTGAAAGTATTATATGAGTTTTACTTGTTTGTTGTAAATGTAAGGCTGCATGCATACAGTGCTCATGTAAATCCCATTATTAAAGTTTCATCAACATTTTTCAATGTCCTTTAGTCACTAAACTTTATAAATATTTTTGAGTGTTTAGAGAACCAAGCCTGTCATCAAAATTGACGCTAATCCGTAAAACAATCATTAAAAAACAACAAGCATTATTTGGACCTTTATTAAGCTGGGTGGATTTACTTTTTCCACCAAAAACCAAAAAGGCAATTCAAGAGATTCACAGTCGTAAAGGTGCGATTTAAATGAAATAATAATGGAGAGTGGCATTAGGAAATTATACAAGTCAAGAGACTCGTAGGCGGGTTTCTGTGCCTGTAGTGTGCAATGATAATGATAGAGAACAGAGGCAATATTAAAGGTAAAATTGCGGTCCATACTTTGGCACGTTTAAGTAGAATTAGCAATTCTGGAAAACTTTTCACTTTTAACTTGATTATGTTACCATCTTGTTAAGTGTTGTCTGAAAATTACCTGGAATTACCCTCTTGAATAACCTAGAAAATGAGCTGAAAATATAAAATTATTTATGTCATCATATATTCCGTTGAAAATTTCATTTGAGATAAATGTGTATACTTGTTTAGAGACTTGTTTATACGATGCAGGCATAACTCCAATCTCATTATATAGAATATCTGATAATTTAAGCCATTTAAAATTCTACCTAGTTTCTTGATAAGACAAACATTTTTGAATTTGTAGCTGGCTACCCCAAGGCACTAGGTACATAGCGCTTTTTTGCTGAAACTTTTTGCATTTCAATTTATGTATTTCGTAAAATAATAATGCAATGCTTTTCACGTTAAGTACTTCATAGAATAATTGTCAAAAGATGAAAGAATAATAATGCAACTGTCAACTGTTATGTTTTATATCTTCATTAACAGAGAAGGATATCATAAGTACAAAATGCTGTGCAAACATGGGAAGTCTTTTTAACTATTTGTCAACAACTTCATCAAACAAATTTTTGCTTTTTGGAGGTCTGATTTTGATATGAGCAAGATGCTAATGAAAACATCTATAATTGCGACAAGTTGTGTTTATAAAAAGTAAAATGCAAAGGAAAATGTACGTAGGAAAAGTGAAAACTTTGTTTCAACACACATATTACTAAATCCAGTGTCAATTGGCAAAACTATGTAAGCTAGTACACACAAGGTACGTAGATTTGTAGTTGGTGTAGATGAGATTTGTCAATTCAACCTTCGCAAGGCACGCTAGGCACCCACCCACTACTATCATCACATCAGTTCGTCTGTATCTGACAATGAATCTGACAACGATAAAACTGTATTTATGACATGATACGATTTCGTGATTTTAAAGGATATCTGGATACCTCTGCAATTTCTGTCTTTCCCGAACTCATTATTTCTCCATGATTGTGCCTGTGGTCCCGTTGGATTCATTTTGAAACACATTTGAATGCAAAAAGGAAGCAAAAACTTTCGTTTAATTAAGTTCTACATTGTAGTTATGAATAATAAAGCGGTTTACGTGGGTTTTTTGTTGTGTATAGGAGTAGGAGTAGTTTTTAAAATATTTCAAGTCATTGTGTATTCAGGTTTGAGAATTGTACAGTAGGTATTGTCTTAGCACATTTTATTGAAATGCAATGACAGACACTAACAAAAAATATAAAGCAGATAGGTTTGAGGGTGAACAGTTGGATTTCAGAGGTTATAGTAAAGGTGATATGCATGTGGTATAAGTGGTGACGAAACAAATAAAAATTGATCTGCATATTAGAATAACGCCTATACACATGCGATGAACTAGTGACTTATTGGAGGTAGGAATGAACGTTTTCATATTATTTCATGTTTCAAGGTGTCAACCGTGACATTTTAATTATCGGCTTACGTTTGTGTGAAGCTGTAGTGGTTCATATGATTACAGTAAGGTAAAAAATCATCAATTTTTTAGTGTGTTGTGTGTTGACTGAAGACAGTAGCAGAGAATAAAATAAAACTTTCATTACTGAGATCACGTAACCGTTAAGACCGTTTTAAGCAAAAACTTGAGAATAAAAAATTCAATAACTATAAGATGATGATGACCAAAAGACTAGGTGTGATCAAATGGCTAGCATTATAATATGTAGCAATCAGCAATGCTTCTAGTGTTTTGAACTGTCCTGCATTGCCCATACGTTGTACGTGAGGTTAGGGGCTTGGTTGTACGTGACAAAGAGACAGAAAAAGGGGATTACATAAAATTCACAATAGACCAAGTTGCTCTTGAGTCTTTAATGTACGAAACGCGTTCTAGAGGAAAAGCATCAAAAGAAGTTTTCAGTATTACTTTTTAGTGCACTTGCACACATGGGAGATCAAAGAATTATAATATCATGAACAACGAACAACTTATAGAGCCCCAATTTTTCTCAAATTAATTGTATCCGTGAGCTAAAATTTCCTTATTCACCAAATAAAACAATTTATCTTTTACGCCTTAAGGATGCAAAAATGAAAAATATGCCAACTAACAGCATTGCGATTTGTTCATTTTGTTACATTACATGTTTTTTCAAGTGCATTCGCATTCTCTAGCATTTATCTCATTGAAATCATCAAAAATGCATACACACGGTATTTTGTTGATTTAATTAATGAAAATTCTAAAATTACAAATGTACAAAATGATGACATGATGTAAGCAAGCTGTTGTAAACTCAAATAAACGAGAAGCAAGTGACAAAATATTATGTACACTTAAATTCTCAACATCTTGTTCATATTTTCAAGAATAGACGCTACATGCTCCTTGCTTTGTTCTCGCGCTACTTGAAAACTGCCCATATAACTACAAACCCTTAATATCGGTAGGTGTATTTATTTTAGCAAAGTTAACTGCAAACAAACTCAAGTAGCTACAATCTTTTTCTAGAGTACTTTCACCGTGTTCCCATTTCAATGTTGTCACATTTGGTGGTGCATCGCACCGAAACTTCCAATATTATCAACCCAAGACCCGTATCATCTCATCTCGTGAAATGCTAAGCACATAAATCTGCCCTGCTTCAAGTAAAACCGATTAAAAGTTTAATTTGGCATCGCGAAAAAAAAGTAGTTTGTTATTTTTTTCCAAATAATTCGAAACCATCATGATGACGATGATGGTCGCCAGTGGTGTTGCTCTATCTCCCGGAGAGAAGTCTTATGGGAGACGTGTTGGTGATAGTGTTCATGGGAGAAGTGGGAGAGTGCTCTCGTATTGCTTTTACTTCATGTCCGGTCTCATACTGCTACTCCACTTACCAGAGAGCTCGCTCGCCTACTACGTAGGACCTGAGGTTGGGAAAGCACCAGGAGAAACACGACTAGTGAAAACGAGAGGGTTCGGATTCGGATTTCCTAATAATGCTACATCTCTTGCGGAAGCTGCATATGTGCCTTATGTTTACTCAGTTGGGAACAACGTTGTTACCTTTCTCCGCAGTATAATCCCAGCACTTCAGCCGAAAGTAGACTTTTTCGCGGAGCAGATCCAGGATACTATTGACATAGCGAATGAAAAACTTATGCAAAAGTTGGAGAACAGTAATAATGGGATCGTTGCAGTTGAGAATTTTTTTACGGGTCTTATGAAAGCCGTGGTGCTAGGCAAAGGGCCAGATGATGAGGAGAGGCGACGAAGACTTGCGATGGCTTTAATTAAATCGGGAATGTTGAATAATATTTCAACGACTAGTACTTCCACGACTATGAGACCAACAATGACCGCGACAACTGGTGCAAAAAAACGATCGACCAGGTCTACATCTACAACTACTACTACTACTGTTTCAACAACACCCAGTTCTGCTGGAACAACGACTACTACGACTACTCAAGTCCCTCGGGATGACGTTTCAGCTAATCCTATGCCTTCTCAGAAAGCACGCGAGAATGTTTTCAACAAAATGCAAGTTATTAATATCATGAAAAATATGTTGTAATTTTGAGAATCTAGTGTGGACCTGTGCAAGTGGTGGAAATCAATTTGGAAGTTTGAGAAGAAAAATGCTTTCCGTATGTAGAAGAAAGTTAGCTAGCATTAGCAGCTTATCAATATTGTAGATGAAAATTTTGTAGCATTATGTAACAGTTTTTATGTTTTGACAGAGTAAAATTTATAAAGGTTTGTGTTTGCTTTTCACGCATGTGTTGGTAGTTGTATTTGAGTTGAAGAGAGAAAATAAAGTCAAATATACATTCCTATAAAAATTTTATTTTAGCTTGCGAGTGCAATTGTTCTGGAATGCTAAAATTACTTTAGGTACTTTAAGGTACTATGCTACGAATCTAAGTGGTAATGTATTTTCACGTAATTGTATTTCCTGACAAATTCTTTTACTTGTGCCAGGCTTGTGAAAACTGGAAAGAATCGTAATTTTAAATATTTGGATGTGAGCGATGATAATTCTACGATGAATCGCTGTTTTAGCTCATGTCTTAAAAAGTAGAGATAAGTATGGAATAACAAATAATAATGCAGCACAAACAAATAAACAAAGCCCATCAAACTTGTTTATTCTACTGTCTATATTTATAGAGTTGGTGTCAGGAAATACCTTGTGTGGAGTACATACATACACTTTTGACTGACAGAAACAAGGCCATTTATGTTCCAGAATTAGAGACATCAAAAAATTTTGTTTAATGAAGATCAAAGATATTAGACAATAATATTGACAGTGACAGTGATCTTTACAACCATAACACATTTTCATGCTGCGGATCAAGCAGGTCTGGGATTTGGAATAGATTGCACTACCAGGAATATGTAAAACCGCAAAAGGATAAAAATGTCGTATTTGAACTCATTTTCTCTTATTTTCCAGTTTTCATGTATTCATATATGTTGAGATATTGATTGTTTGAGATTTGAGATTAATACAATGGCAAAATGACAAAAACTGGTAAACTGCAGGCGCCATTATCTTTGATTAAAAAATTGACACATATATGCTACTCACACGCTACGCTACGCTACATACTGTGTTTAAAATGCTATCATGGCATAAAACATAAATTGCCACATGCTACTAAATTTATCCCGGTTTATCTTTTTTTAACGAGGTCAGTTTTTTGTTTGATCACTGTGAATAAACTGATCAGTGATCATGCATACGCTACTACACTGTGTAACTTCTACCATGCGTCTGCCTCCACCTTTCATACCTAATGACTGGCTGACCATGAGTTTGATGATTTGTCGTGTTGGGGAAAACGAAACACGAACGATTTTGCAGAAGTAAAAAAAAATGAATGAATGAGTGCCAGACCGGGAACGCTTACTTTGGCGTTTCAATCTCGCCCTTGCTACTCATTCATTACTACTAATCTACAATTATCGAGATTCCCGAGCTTGTATTTTACCAGCTAACAATCGGCTTTATAAACGTTCTTTAACTAATTTCCATGAAGCTTGGAAATCGAGCAAGAAATTGCCGGAGACATGAAAGAGGAAGATTTGCATACTCAGTTTCGACTTGACATAAAATGAATTTAAAACTAATTTTATCACAAAACATCAATGACATTTTTCACTCGAGGATGTAATAATAAAATTATTTATACAATAAATGATAATAAACCATTATACAATTCGGAAAAAGATAGGAACGTAACCCTATAAAAGGCGATCGTCAAGTCCAACAAAGTCTTACATTAAGTTTATCCCATCGTCTCCCAAAAAAATATTTTCGTCCGGCATATACACGTATAATTATGATCGATAAACACACTTACACCATCATGGGAATAGTAGATAAACGTCTACTCTTTTGCTTAATTTTTTACGCTGCGGTGAACATTGTAAACTGCAGGACCGTACAAAAGGAAAGGGAAGAGACTCACTTCACCCCAATTCCTTTCCTGGACGTCAACAATGGTAACTGTGAAAGTGTTTTAATCGAGCATAGAGCATGGTTTAGTCAACAATATGTGTGATTATCAGCAAAAAGGATACTTGTCCGCATTTTGTCGGTTAAGTTTTTCCATAAACTTAACACAGACATTTATTAGAAAAACGTAACCGACAAAATGCGGACAAGTATCCTTTTTGCTGATAATCACACATATAAGATGGAGTAGTTTTTAATCCTTTTGTGCCAATTTACAGATCTCAGACCCCTTCTGTTTGGCTCACAGTCGGATTATTTTATTAGCAACTATCCGGTAAAGGCATACAAAATCGACTTACCTGTCTTTATTAAAAATACATTTACATATTTACATATTACATTTCCGCACATTTACCTATAAAAATACACGCTTGATTGACAGGCAGATGCTTCCACAGCGCATAAAGTGTGTGGAAATTTGACAGATTTAACTGGGAAGCATTTCCACCTGCTCATTTTGGAAAATGGGTCAGAATTTGAGGAGCTCCAGTCATCTTTGGATGTTTTAAGTAATAACATGATGAACCGTAGAGCTTTGCTAATTTTTGGATGTGGTTAACTACTCACATCGCATTTATTATTTTATACGTTAACTTTACATAGATATTTCCGGAATTTGGACTGCTGGCGAAAAGTCATTCACCGATGAAGGAAACATTGAGTTCTTTTGGTTAGCCAACCAGGGATCCGTGTCAATGTCATATAAAAACTTCCGCCATGGAGTATCTGGTAGATCCAAAAGGGAGATTGACACATTGAAGGAGGAAACTGGACCTGGAAATTCAGCAACCTCTATCTTATATCCTTGGCTAAACCTTGAAAAATCGGAGTATGGTGGTAAATGCAGGAACGGAAAATATACACCTCCAGAATGTGAACCTGTGCAATGCAACGTCACCATGCCCGAATGCAAGTATGTGAAAAAAATATTCTGAGCCGTATACCAAAAAGTATTGGAGTTGAATAAAACAAAATTGAAACAATTTAATTTACTTTTTTAGTACATACACACCACCGTGTACAGTGAGAAATCAAACTGATTGTTCAATTACGAGACCACCTTGTGCAGCCAAGTGTGAGAATTGCACAGTAACGCCACCAGTATGCGTAGCGTATCCAAAGCCTTGCACCGTTACTACTGCGCCATGCCAGGTACAAAGGGGAAAAAATCATTTATGCTCAATAATTACAAACGAGCCATGCAAAGGATTTAAAAATATTTCATGCACACATACTAGACTATCCGAGCGCCTTGCACTGTGAATACTCCTAATTGCACCACAACGCGACCTCCATGTATGTTTTCAGATTCATCTTTTATGCAAGTGTAAACTTAAGGATAGTTTATATAATGCAAATTCATATTGTCTCCAAAGGTAAAACGATTCAGCCCCCATGCGACGTTACTACCCCGCCGCCATGCACCACAGCAAGACCTACTTGCATACCGTCTTTCAGGAACGACAATTGTACCACGATTAATTTTCCATGTGAAACAAACAGCAAAAATGAGACAATTTGTCCTGAGCCAAAAACTGTTTGTGAGCCATCTTATAAATGTCCACCACCCGAGGTAGCAGCAAAACATTTTTTCATAATACTGGCAAAATGTGATAGTCATCGTCATATTGTTTTGCATAGGTTTGTCAGTCTCCAGCGATAATTTGTCCACCCCCATTGATTTACTGCGAACCGGAATCAACAGTTTGTCCGGAGCCGGAAGTAACTTGTCCAAAGCCAGTCATTTACTGCCCGGAACCACAAGTACATGAACATCCCATGTGGTGTTTTTATATGCAACAAAGTGTTAAGAAGTCTCATGCACAGTAACATAAACATAATATTTTCGGCCAACAGGTTGACTGTCCAGAACCAGAAGTAATTTGCAGTGCGCCACAAGTTCAATGCTCGCCTCCTGTAAGTAGAAATTGTAATGTTGGCACTCGTCGCTCATAAAATAAATACAATGATTTCTCATGTAAATGTGTTCATTTTCATTGCCATTTTAATAGGTGGTGAGTTGTCCCGGCATAGTTACGTCGTGTCCAGCTCCGCAATTAGAATGTCCTCCGCCGGAAGTTAGTTGCCCCGATCCAATTGTGAATTGCACAAAACCTCAACCATGTGAGCCCCCATCTACTCCCCCACCTTGTGTCACAGAGCCAACCACAACAACAAGTACTACTCCAAGACCATGTAACGGTTGTGGATGCGTTCTTCTGAGTAAAGAACATGACTTCAAGTGGGATATTGAAACTTGCCGAACAAAATATCATTTCATTTGTGAGGGATAAAGTTCACGTTACAACAAAAATTATTGAGTTTCATCTGTTTTATACTTTATTGTTAATTATTATTACATGCTTACACAGCTTCACCCCACTACAAACTGAATATTATTTAATGAATACTGTACATCTACAAAAGTATTTTATTTCTAATGTTCTAAATAATATACACAGTATTTTGTACACACCTCACGAATGTATACTAAATTTGTCATTATTATCGCTAAGTAAAAGAAATAAATTAAATCATTATGAAACCAATTATACCCAAAAACAAAATATTATTTATGCACATATTATTATAATACACATTTAAGAAGTTTTATCTGGATTACTGGGTGCACCACCAATTAATGCTTCGTCCATAAGATCGTCGTCAATTGTAAATGGTGTGTGAGGACTCTGAACAATCAACGCTGGGCTTCGTAGCAGCATTGGGGAGTTTGGAGCCGGTGATTTGACGATACAGTGCACCGAAACAACAGGGCTGGATTCCGATACTGGTGGCGGAGGTGGTGGTGGGACAGGCTGTGGGTCTTCAG
>JAQIXX010005413.1:0-14026 GCA_034700605.1 Willowsia nigromaculata | reverse complement strand
ATTAATAAACATCGGTTGGGTGGTCGGTGTTGTCCACTCGAAGCTTCTTAATCTGAACCCTTTCCTATTGTTTCTTTAAAACAATAGACGGATTACTGTTGTCGAGATAGTGAACTATCTGGGTAGTACACACAATCCATAATTCATATATCAATAATGCGATGATTGCTTAAATACTTAAATTACCCCAACTACTTTCTTTGTACATCAAAAAACGTGTTTGCAGAATGTTTTAACATTAAACGATATTTAATGACTTCCATTCCATATTAGTGAAATATGACATATGAATGTTCCCAAACAAAAGCACGGCGATGATGAGTTTTTCTCGCGAAGGGTGATGTCCCTTTCTTCAATTAAATCACAAGAATTTACGAGTAAAACTGTTTTTGTCCAGATGTGTCTTTAAATGAAGTTAAGAAATCGCTTGTATCCTTGAAGTGTTGACTGACTCACCTTTGACTCAGATCATGCCGTTTTTAAATATTCCATACAAGTATTCAAACAACTTTTAAAACATTTCGACACATTCGATCATACTTAACCCTGAGAAAATATGCATTAAACTTCACGTTATTTTATTGGTTTGAGATTGTCTTATGGAAAGGATGACCTGTAAAAAGTGTGGAGGAAAGATAGTCCGGAGCCTTTTTTATTTAGCTGGTACAAAATATCATTTTACTTCGGTACCAGTACTTTCATGTTGTGTTTCCAATTGATTCAAATATTGTCTACTGCTCATTTAAATTAAGTATAGTACAATTTAATGCAAATGCAAAGTTAAAAGCAAGACACTATTTATTAAATAATCGAAATATTTCGATGCAAAATATGACCTTGTCACACACATTCATTTATTTTTAACAGTAAAAAATTAGAGCTAAAATTATATAATCTTATAAGATGTGAAACATTCTAATGATAAGTCATGTAAAAATATATTTCGAAGAGAAATGAGCAAAGAGATGTCAGCATTTTAATAGAACGTTTTGCTAATTTCGAGAAAATCTGTTTCATTTCATTTCCAAATTAGAGGAGATTCATTAAAAATTACGAAGATCAATTTATTATCCTATTTGCAGAAATTTTCACCTGTTTTAAGTAAGTATTCTTTTGACACATTCAAAAATACCTAATGACATGAATACTACCAAATTTCAAGGCCAGAAAACAAATTTTTTGTTACGAGAGTTATCTGCTTTCAAGGAAATTAGTGTAAACTGAATAACTAAAATTATAGCTAAAAATAGTCCACTTCAAATATATTGTGGCAACCAAAATAATCTTCTAGTTTGTTTAAAGCAAGCTTGTTTTTTTGCTAAATGCTGAAACAAATTGTAATCTGAAAATATTCCAAAGGGCTATGTAGTGCTTAATAGTTAAATCTCAATAGAAGTATTGTGGAGATACGATCTGTCTATTTTGTAATATAGTCTGTCTATTCAGCCATATGGATAATGATAATGTGAATCCCATCTAGGGCAAGAAATTGCGATTTTAGAACGTCTTAGGAAAAACTCTGAAACATGTAAGCCTAACGTAATCGTTTCCGTTTCCTTAACATTTGCTGATTGTTCACCACTTTCGAAAAAACCGCACATACATACTATTTAATATCAAAGTTATAACTATTTATGAAAATTTTGTTTAAGTGAAAATTACAATTACAAATTTCCTGCGCCAACAAAGAAATTTAATTGCATAACGTAAACTGACAAATAAATGCTTCCACCCCCACTCTTTTTAAGGCAGTTGCAATCAGTAGCCACTTCACTTAGTAAGCTATGAGTTAGTATCAAATAAAATTATATCCTCCAAATTTCCAGCATTGTCCTTTATAAGCTGTAAAAGATCCTTTTGCGCTCTTTCCATTCCAAGCCTCTGCACCAGTAATGCCATTTTCTTTACTTTCTTACCACAACACACTCTTCCAACAACGCTGTCCAGGAATTCAGTCAAAATTTTAAACTCGTAACGATGGGCAGCCATGACCAACTCATAAATCACGTCATCACATTTCCAGTCTTCAATAAGTCGGCCAGTGTGAACATAGTGAAGAAGAACCTTCAGAGTTTTTGAAGACAAATCATCCAGATAAACTCTTCCGGTTTGAGTCTCCTTCATTTTAGTCTGGAACATGGCTCGAAAGACGTCACTTCTTGCTACATTTTAATCGTCAGATAATATTTGAAAGTCAATTTCGAGTTTATAACTGACTTAATCAATAAAAGTAAAAAGTTATCAAAACCTACCTGCAAGAATGCCTCGGTTGACAGGGAATTCTACTTCATCCATAGAAACAATTTTTGTGACTGCGTTTGCGCCTTCCCCCGCCAAAATATCTATTTGTTCCAAATCTTGACTTAACTTCTCAAGCGATTTGGTTTCAAACATTTTCAATTCAGTGGAAACATCTAACTTTAATCTTTTACATGCAGGAGCGGTCGCGTGAAGGACAAACTCAATTTCTATGTTTAGTGCTCCGTCAATCAACGGCAGATTTTCGGATTCCGCTTCCAAATCTATCACAGAAAGAAATCCCCAACCTTTATTCTGCAATGCAGGATCCATCATATTTTTGAAGGGAACTAAAAAATGTCACAAAAATATTTTTGAATTGAGTGAAAGATTATTAAGTTTCAGGTTTGTAGTTTGAATTATCATAATAATTCAATATTACTTCCTTTGCAGAAAAAAATGCTCCCATCAGCCCTAGAAATCTTAAAGTTATACGAAGCATTCAATTCATTTCCATCTGCAATATTTTTTGAAGCTCTAATATACACTCCAGCGAATTTTTTGTTTGTGGTTTCACTCTTGTTGCAGCCTAAGAAGCACTCCCAGGACAATGGCTTTCCGCTTCTTTGTCCAGCCTCAAATTCAAAACGCTGTTCTTTTATCAACTGCTCTGATTTTCGAATCGTATCAAATTCCTTGATGGTCCACTTGAATAACCGCTTTTCCTCCACTATCTAAATTTTCAACAGCAAAATTATTAGCGACTGTAAGACTAAACGTATATGATTTGGTATTTGAATTATTTAAAACAAATATTTTCCTTTACTCCAGTCACCACATGAATGGGCCCGGCATCACTAGAAGTGAGTTTTCTTTTTTCCATTTTGATTTAATTTTTGAACCAGCAAACAAATTTGTCTTTCAATCTTTTCTTAGCTCATTCAAAAATCAAGTATTTTTGATTTTACTCCTATCTTAAAGTCATAAAGTTCCGAAAATGCTATCGAAATAGTTTGCAGAGTGTTATAATTTTAAAGCAAGATTACCAAAACGCATACAATCAACATAAACAGGTAAATCACAGCTGCTAACTTTTTTGAGCAGTTATATTCACATGTAAACACATACACGTCTTCCACCAACCAAACACAACAGGAAAAATAATATGTTTGCATGAAATGTGTAAAGGAAGAAATATATTGGATGAAGATGCATTCTTTGAGCATCACACAGATCCACTGAAGGGTTATTGATGTGGTTTGAGTGAGAATGCTTAAGGGATAAATCCTTTTTTGTCCCTTCCCTTTATCCCTTATCCCACAACGTGAAACGTATGCTGGGAGTGCTCCGTGAAAAACACATTACTTGAATAGTAAAGTATTCTTTGTGGATTGATGTCTATTATGCGTAGCTTTAAGAAATGAAAACACGCGTGTGGGTGAGCATTATTTTGCTTCAAATTGATTTAAAACATGTACCATAGAACATTGGTTCTTGTAAAATGTATCCTCAAAAATATACTGCTTGAAATCGTTCGAAAATCATCTTAAACAAACGATGGTAAGCCACTTCTTTAGTCAGTTTTTATTTGTTATAAGTCATAATCTATCTATCAAGTCCACCACGGCAAAGAGCGCTGACGGATGTGCCAATCAATGATGCTCCAGCTAAAATAGAAGCTCCTTCTATTGCGCTTCTAGGTTCCGCTTTGGAGATAAACGCAAAATTTTGGGAATAGAGAAGAAAAATATAAACTTGTCCCATAAAGTATCCAACCAACTTTCATATGCGGACAGGAACTTTGGTAGCTTTGGTGAGTATCATGGCCAGAGATTAAAATCTGAAGATTGCATCGAGTAAATTAACAGTGTATGTCGAAGCAAATTCTAAAATCTCGCTTTAGCTCATTAAAGTCTTTACACTCAGGAAAACCTCCATTCATATTAATCCTGGGGAAATAATTCTGGTTTGAATATTGTCGCATCCTTAGTTTATTTAAAATTAAAGGTCTAGATATGTCTAGTTATATTTTAAAAACCTAGTTCTTGCAATTTTTGTAGGTAAATTTTAATATCTAATATATACATATATTCATTACATACTTATCTATGTGCATAAATTTGCTTACAGGATAACAGTAAACATTATTTATTGTGGAAAACCACAATCAGTATAGAATTTGGAGAAAAAATTTGTAATTAATTTTATTGAATGAAACCTGACTTACAACGTTGTTTTATTAATTAAACTATAGCTAGACTTGTCCAGACTGTACGCATTATTTTAAGCATTCTTTATGTGAAAATCCTTGGGTTTCAATTTTGTCTTAAACTTGTAATAATTTCCTTCATAATCGCCGAAATTCTTTTGTACATCCACTTAAGATAACCGGCTGCTCAGAATGGTTCATCGTCTCGCTGATTATTAAGTTTATATGGAAAATGGCAATGTTTCTTCCCTCATATACCTGCAAAATTTACAATTATACTCTTTTTACCGGTATACAATCCTTCAAATGTGAAGTACATGATATTTTTTGAAGTGTCACTGCTGCTTACATAACCAACCTGCCATGCCGGATCATAGTACAACTCATCATAAAGCTTTTTATTCATTCCCACTTCCTTTCCGATAAACTCAAATCCAAACCAGTTGGAAGCATGGATGTAATTGTAGGAAATGCAAAGATGATAAGAAAGGACGCGGGATCATCATCAATTGTGTATGATTACATTCCCGTTGTGTCTGTCGCAGTGTCTCTAAAATTTCCAAACTTGCAATTTGCATCCACCTTTCTATGTCAAATTTAATTACAGTTTGTACGTGCGAAACTTTCTGGAACTGAGTAGCCACTCTTGTATTTATTGCAATAATTTGCGGATAGAGGTGAAATTTAGTTTCAGTCCCATTTCAGGAAGTCATTCCCTCCATACAAAGGAGTATAAATAGTGGCTAGAATATACTTATCAAAGTTTATTGAATCAGGGAGAGCATCTTAACTAATAAATTGAACTTAGTGATTTCGACCACTACATTTCTGTTTAGGCCACCGCTGCTTAGAGAATCAACTGATGTCCCAGATGCTCCAGCTTCTATAAAAGCACCTATCGTTTTAGCAAGAATTTCTCCTTGAGAAGACACGGTGTGTGCATCACATAAAAATAAGCAAGAACTATTTTAAGAACCATTTTTGGGGATTGCTGGTAACTTGACGGTAGATGATGTGTAGAGGAGAAACTAAACAGAACAAGTGAACCCCAAAAAAGCAAGTCTGGTCTAATTTATAATTTGGCAACTACCAATATCAAGCCACATTAAAAGGAAGTAGACAAAAAACTAAAGTCAGGCAGAGCTATGGGCTTATCACTATTTGATAGTCGCTTTAAGCATTCATATTATTTCACATTTCGTCAACGTGTTTTTGCTTAAAAGTAAGTTTCTGATTAACTTAAGACAGAGAATGAACTATAGACAAAACGCGGTTTCTTACGCCGAATGTAGTCAGTAAAAATTTTTACTGATAAATTGAAAACACTCTACATTTATTTCAAGCAACGGGATTATAGAGAAAACAGTACAAATCGCTCATCAAATAACTAATCTTAATACACTAAAATAAAAATAATTTTGAGCAGGTAAATGCTATGAAAACCTCATTATATGCATTTCAAAAATGTGATAGCTAAAAGTGTTGCTCGTTTGATTATAAAGCGTCTTTGTTTTGCTGCTGTGATGAAGCTAGTTATTGGACTTTGCCTACTGTACATATGTATGTATTTTGAAATAGAAATTTAAGAAAATTACGAAAGCAGTTGGGACAATCATTTAGAAAATTTAAATCATAAACCAAATTAATTAAATTAATTACAGTACGATGGGGTTTGCAGAAAATGCAGCTTATAGAACCAATGAAGCTTTTTAAAGTAAAATTTTATTATTTCAGAAGCTATACATTTTAAATTTAAATGATATCACCTGTTAAATAAACGATTTTACAAGTCTTCCGTTCAAGTTTTTCTTGCTCATTTGCTCATCTTTATTATCCCTAAAAGTATTGATTAAACCCTAATGCATTCTACACATCCAACAAGTCTCAATCCATAGTAGATAATTCAATAAAATTAAGAATTTATTGTCACTTGGCAACTGGAACCAACATGAGGATAAAGCAAATCACTCTTATATCCGCAATAATGATGCTGAAAGACTCCTTCTCATTTGGCATTATCTAACCAGTCGAGAGTTTCGATTTATTTCTGAGAATTAACATTCAGCTTTGTGCTGCGTAAATATTAATACAGGAAGAGCCAACGTTACTTATCAGCCAACCAATCCATTAGAATGAACATCTTATCACGTTAATTACACTAAAAATGCATGTGTGGAAAAAGTGATTGCTTGAGTGACTTAATGAGTGCTTCCGCTAAACTTGAGATATAATTAATGACAGATACCAACAATATGTTTATTGGGAAAAGTAGGAGAGGAAGTAATGTTATACCATATGGACTGGTACTATCCATTACTGAATTTCCTGTACAGAACTTTATATCTTTAGACAATGTTTATATAGTGAATTAAAGTCTGGAATGTTATTTAACAGTTTTAAGTGTAAGTGTATAAGTGCATCCAATATATGCGTAAAATTTTATACGGACATGGAAATTCTTACAAATGGCTCGGGAGCAGGAAGTTTGCCATCCCTGGTCAACCTGAAAAATCCCTGGTGAAACCCTTCCCTGATCCAAAACGAAATCCCTGATGACCCCAAACAAATCCCTGGTGAGACCAAAAAAACCCTGATGAGCAAAAAAAAACAGCGCCACCGAAAATCCCCTGTTTTTTCGGGAGAAATGCTCCCCAAACTGGTAGAAGATCCCTGATGAGCAAAAAAAACGGGTCCCTGGTCAATACCCAATCCCTGGTCGGTCACTAAAAAAAACGTGGGAGCACCGCTCCCGTGCTCCGTAAGAATTTCCATGTCCGGTCTAGTAAGTAAACTTAGATTCGGTAAAACGTTGCCAGATATTTTTGAAAAATTACAAGATGACGTGCATTGGCAAAATATGCAGGCAGACAGTGAGTGAGACATTCAAAATATTTTTTTGCACTGCCATTTACATGCAGTTTTTTACGCATCACAAATGACGTCATGCGTAGTTTTGACCACCCACCCACCTGTGTCATCCATTGTCATCTAATTTAGACCTGACCACCCACCCTAGACAGTGATGTCATTAAAGTATAGCCCCTCTGGTGGCATACCCAAAATCCCTGGTGAACTCGGGAGTCGGAACTGCCGGTCCCGTGGTCCTTAAGAATTTCCATGTCCGACATTAAATAGCAAGTAGTTTTATGCTGTGTACTGTGTACTGATTTTGCAAATACTCTGTCGGAGTAAAAAGTGTAATTGTCTGCTGCACGCATGGCCATGTTTTATTAACGTGAGTACGGATTACGGGTTAGTTTAGTAAAGATTTTTTTTGTGCATGAATTCAAACCAAGGGTCTTCTTTCCAAATGCTACATATATATAAACTGAGTAATAAACTAGGTAAAATTATTGAAAATTATTGTGCTGCTGTTTATTATAAATTTATTTTCATATGAGTTTATGCAAAAGTCCTCATTAGAAATCGTCCAACATGTTGTGATACCCATGATGTGTAGCTTCATTTTTTGATTCTGAATTAATGATTACATGCATGGAACATTGACCATGGCAATAACCATAGGTCGACCTACAGTTGTATCAATATCTTATGCTTTCACACTGGTCAAGATTTGAACTGAACTCATTCTCATTCATTTTTATTTATTCAAGATAAGATTATTTGGTATTTTGCGAGCAAAAGTCATTCAATCATTCATTGCATCATTTCCATTGAACGCTTGTCCAATAAAACTTAATGATACATACGCATTTTACTTACAAAAACCCATCACCTTATCATGAATACACCTAAGCAGCTTAATTTATGAGACGTGAACATGGGCATCTGCTCAATATTCGAGATTTTTATTATGTATTCTTATCTTATCAACCTTACCACATTTTCGAAAACAACATTCATAATATGACGATACTGAAACAGTCAATATTGATTGTGAGATATGGCGTTTTTCTATATACTGAATGTCCGTGTACGAAGCATAAGCTGTAAGCTTGAGACTTAGACTTCTAATTGAGAAGCTCCTATAATATAGTTTTATTGAAACAAGCTTGTATGGAGTCATAAATTCTCTTAAAAACTTGTTCTACCTATTAGCGTAACTACTTAAAACTCAAAGATATTCTATTACTTGTAAATTCGTGTTGTTTAGCATATAGGTGTATGAAATATATTTTAGTTCTCGTTTTCTGTCGTCACCATTAACTGCATTCACAAAAACTAGCTCTTGTAATAGGTTGAAATTGTATATGATCCAAGCTAACCTTAAAAATATTAAAACAACTTTTGGGATACATACCAATCAAGTAATTAATCAATCAATTTTTTCTTGAACAAAATACCATAGTACCATCAAGTTTTTTGCCGTCAAAGAAATACTAATCTTAAAAACTCTACAATTATGTTCATAGTGAGTAAAAAAGTGGAAAGTGACCAATCGTATGCTAATAGGATGGATAAAAATTTACATGGAAACCTTCAGGATGATAAGTGCAAAGAAATTACTAAGGACACTATGCGATTGCAGGCTACTTTCCCAGAAGAGGTACTTAATTGGAATTTCATATTTATATTAAATTTAGATGGTATTTATATTTAATTTAATATGGAATATGCAACAGATTTGGGTCTTTATTTCGGAAAATTTATCCGATCCAGATGACATCCAAAATTTCGTCAACTCGTCACTCTATTTCCGGGATATTCTTTTTGAAAAGCGTACTCTCTTGCTATTTCCCAAAGTGTGGAACATAATGGGCGTCAGATATCATCAAAATCAAAAGGTGGTTGAAGACAAAAAGGAAGAAAACCGCCAAAATTATCAGCGTAACCTGCATCCTCCACCTCCAGCGGTCCCGCAGGTTCCCTGTGAAACATGTGGGATGTCACGACTACCTCAGTGGCACTCTGAGATTCTGAAGTGTCGCCTTGTCTGTCGGAAATGGTGTGACACTATCGACAAATGTTATGAAAACTTACCAGCCACCTGCCCGGAGCCTACAATCTTCAACGAGACATGTAAAGTCACATAACTATGAAACGGAAGAATATCCTGTCACAAACTTTTGTCGTCAGATTTCGCAAAAAATTTGCAAATTTTGGTAATTTCATAATAGAAGAGCATTATCTGCAATCGAAAATAAAATTTGTACCTCGGCAAAGGAAAAATGCCAATTCGATGGCAAAATTCTTGGTACAAATGCCATCGTAAACAAGCAATATTTACCTATGAAAACTTATAATATTTTTTCGAGTGATTCCGATAGTAGTTGAATCATAATATTGAAGCCTCAGGAGCTGAAAACTGTGAAATAGTCATGAAACCTGTGACCTAATGTGTCATTCTCACTTTCATTGAGCATAAAGTAGAAAACTTAGGGAATAATTTTTACATTTCCAAAGGTTAATACATTGAAATAGTCACGATATAGTAGATGAACCATTCCAAATCCAAAATTTTGTCTAGATCAAGATAATATGCACAAAAGCATGGTGTCGTGAAGCCCTCTTGCTCTTGTTAAAAAGTTTTGCCCCTGCTAGTAACTAAATTAGCTAACTGTTTTCATTTAACTTAATATGCCTAGAAAAATTCATATTATATATCCCGGTATTTCAAAGTTTTTTTTACCTGTCCGGTTGACAAAGTCATGTATTTTTGGGTACATTGTGTCTCCGCTTTCTTATAAGCGAGCGCATAGCATTAATTTTTTACAACATTAACATAGTTAATAACGTTCTGATGAGTCTCAGTTTTTTCCCTGAAAATCACGTTTAATATTTCATAATGTATTGCTTAACAATAATAATAATGTCACTTCCTAATCAACTTGTAAGGTCACAAAACAAAGCTGGTGTGTATTTCATCTCCCTTCCCGTTATATAACTGTTATGTTAAATGAAAGTGAGCATGACACATTTGGTCCCAGGTTTCATGACTATTCCACAGTTTTCAGCTCCTGAGGCTTCAATATTATGATTCAACTACTATCTGAATCACTCGAAAAAATATTATAAGTTTTCATAGGTAAATATTGCTTGTTTACGATGGCATTTGTACCAAGAATTTTGCCATCGAAAAAATGCCAATTCGATGGCAAAAATGTCCTTTATCGAGGTACAAATTTTATTTTCGATGGCGGATCCCATTTTTCCTTTCATAATTAGGGTAAAATCAGACAATATAACTACAGGATGCTTACTGTTTTTCTTGGGTTTATTGAAAAAGTAAGATTTCCCATTACTACTTTAAATGTATGTAAAAGCAAATGATTTTTATGAAGAGATTATCAAATTGATAATTCTCTTCACTTAAATAATATAATTTTGAAATTAATATATTTGGGACACGATGGAAATAAAATATTGAAAATTTTGATTATGCTAGACCCAATAACAAGTTATAAAATGCTTTGTGAAATATTGAAATAAGCATACGTTATGTTTATGCATTCAGTATTATGTCAGATGTGCGTGCGTTTCCATACAAAATTTTAACAGCGTAAAACTTTTAACCTGATCAACTCAAGCTTTATTTCCAATACTAAACAATATACATATTTCGAGTGTGCTATCGAGTTTTTTGAGTAGGTGCTAAATAAAATTCCAAACTATTTTTATTGCTCGCTATTTCGTTTTTGATATATTAAATTTCGGCATCAAATTTCAAAATGTTTTATTTAGTTTGTGACCTCATCTGACGGACTAAATTTATTAATTGGACTGATAAGCATAATTACTACTCTACCACTAATCTTAAAATCTCAAATATCATGTATTATGATTTTCGGAGGCCGTTTTGAAAAGTCTGAGCTCATGGGTATCTTAAAAATGAACATCAAGAAAAAAATAATAAAGAGGATGAGAAAATAAAGGATACACCTTTTTAACAAATCTAACACAAACGATAAACAACAGCTACCAAGACATTTTCCACAGCTTGAGGATCCCACGACCTGTTGGTCTTCCGAAAGTAAATTAGCTCTGGACGATTCTGGGTGTGAGTGGAAATCCATGACTGTTGACAGTTTGCTCTCAGCAGCGAACCTAACACCTTAAACAAAACTCACATCAAAAAATACTTTTTACACATTGAACACATATATTAATCTAAAAGCTCACCTTTAAGATTGATTTGCAATAAAATATTTGAAAATATTGCAACAAATTACACAATCAATTCGAGAATGTTGAACAACTTTTTCCTTGATTTTGCCAGATTCGTAGAATTTATGCGCTCGTTTTGGTTCTACTCATTATTTAATGGATCTTATTCTGGTATCGTTCTTGGCCTCCTCCAATTGACTAAAGTTAATCATAGTCACCAAGACTGAGTACAAAAAACCATAAAAGATTAGTCACAAAAGAAAGGATGTAGCATTTCCTTTGGTTACTCATTTAAATTTTATGCTTACAAGGGAACCTTACAAGGTGTTTGTCCTAATAGTAACATCACTTGGAATCAAAATTAACATATTTATCTTTTGATAGTAGGCATTTTGTTTAAACTGTGAGCATTTTTGTGGTGTGTGTTGTAGAATCTCTTAGAGTTAGAGGCAATTTATTTACCTATGTACATGTATTTAAAAACAGTGTTAATCACTATTTATGTCATGTTTATGGAAAAATGTCTCATCCAAAAGTGCCAGTAAACTTTTGCAAAAGCAGCACAGGAACCCTAATAACATTGAAAATCTGCAGTTAATTTCCATTCAGATTTTTTTGACCAGAGGGTTCCTAAGCTTCGTTCATAAGTCTATTGTAAATTCAAAACCCGTTCTCAAAAGGATAATATTTTACGGAGCATTCCTTATTGAGGTTATTATTCCGGTATAGCATGAACGCATCGCTCTACAAACACATCGATAGTGTCCCTCGTTAGTTTGATGGGCGTATTTACATTCAAACTGTCGGTGTGTATTGAGAAGTTTAAAAAATCAGATATTCACATTCAAATGGAGCTTAAATATGAAACGAGATTTACATGGCTTTCATATTGGTTGAAGCCTGCTCACGCAAAAGGAAATATGCGAGCAGTTATCCAGCATTTTTGATAAACCCTTGTTTGTTGTGTAGCTTCTTTGCATTTCTCTGCCTCTCAAATATCAGGATTTTTTTGTTCCTCATTTCATTTCAAACCAATGAAATATTTTTGCATTAGACTTAACCTTTTTGAAATTAAGTAATTCCTTTTATTTACCATATAGCCATATTAAATCCGCAAATCCAAAAAATCTAGAGAGGTCTTATCCTATTTGGACGGCAAAAAAGTGTCGGTTTTCGTATTTTTATTTATAGCTCCACAACAAAGAAAGGTAAGTACTTGAAAACTTGCACACTTATAGCTAGAAAGTTGCTCTATATCACAGTACAATTTTTGATCACGGGTCAATTACCAGAAAAATATAGATAAATGTTCACTGACCTAGGGTGGTCTTATCCTATCTGGACGCACCTTATTGCATGTATGCGTTTATGTCAAGCTATTTTGTTTTTCACTGAATGTTCCAGAACCAAATGTCTACGAGTTAACACGTAAGCCCAGCAATACATTAATTTTTTATCAGAATACCACTGAGGATATGGATTACCGCTGATTGTGAGTCATTTTTATTATGTAATGCATGACCATGTAAGATTTGTTTACATAACGGTTTTTTATACAATTCTGCGTAAGATTCCTGCTTGCTCTGTAACTCTGTCAGTCTTATCTAATATATTGTAGCCCAAAATGAATTTGATTACGGTTTAAGCATATGAAGTTTTTTATACGGAACAAAAGTATCATCGTTCATTAAAAAAAGCGTGTTTCATTCATCTTGTAGGTTTTAGTATATCAGACCAAGATAGCGTCATGTTATCCTTCGCTCTACTTGCTAACGTTAAACAATCAGTACTTTGTGCTATTTACTATGCTTGAAAAAAATATGCCAGAAAAAAGTGTGGTGGTCTACGGTACGCATAATCTGACGCTGTATTATCGTGTACTAACTCGTTTGCTTACGAATTTTTTCGCTTCGCATCCAACAATTTTATAAATATTTCCAGATGCTTTTAATAAAATGCAAGAAATATTTTCAAGAAAATTGTGATTGCTTGTCACGCTCGAAGTACCTAGCAAATAGGCACAATGGAAAATATAATCTCGTATGAGGATACTGGTGGTGTAGATATTGTTGTTGCTGGAAATCAAGAAGACCACAGCCAGAGAATTGAAATGGACATCATAAAACTGCAAGCTGTCTTCCCAGATGAGGTATGTAAGTTGAATTAAATATTAATGAGGTATGACTTTAAATTGTTGACTTGATTATATTAAGATTTCCTAATTTTGTTATGTATTTTGTGCGTAATAGATTTGGATCCTGATTTCGAAAAGGATCACTGACTCGGATGACATTCAAAAATTTGTTAACTCGTCACTCTATTTCCGGGACCTTATTTCTGAAAAGCGTACTCTCCTGTGGTTTCCCAAAGTCTGGAATATTTTGGGCGTCAAATACCACCAAACCAAATTTACATGGAAGAAAGTGAAGGAGAAAACCATGAGCATCAACCCACCCTCTCGGTTCAGTCAATCTCATGTCCAAGTTGCGGAAGATCCCGTCGAAATCAGTGGTA
>JAQIXX010005412.1:0-14027 GCA_034700605.1 Willowsia nigromaculata | reverse complement strand
TTATTACGTTTTTTGAACACAAATTTCATTATTGCTAAAATCCTTCTTTCACATACTGTAAGCAAGTCAATTTTATCAACCAAATCATAAATATCAAATTTTTGAGTACGGATATTCTTTCTTAACAAATTGGGATAAAAATAAGCAATCAAACTGCTGAAACCTGTGAGTTTAAATAAATAAGGTACCTATTGTTTTGCATCTTTATTTATCAGTCAGCAGCATATAATCTCATCTCTCATAATCTACTCATAATCCGGTGTAGTGCAACGCAATAATATCAAGTGTGATTGACCGCCTGAATCATCGTGTCTATAATATAATCTCTGTACAAGTACAAATGTAAGTTCATCATGTTATGTCATGTTATGCATTGCTTCAGTATTGCCACGCAATATAAAGTTAAACGCAGAATCAAATATTGATTCGGAAGCTGTAAGAGTAAATATAATTTTTGAAAACGTTTGGTTGACTTCTTTGAATTCATTGAATAAATAAAATAACTCATCATGTGACTTGATGTGATCGATCACCTTTGATGTAGAAACTGGGTTACTAGCTACTGCTCACAATAATGTTATTCATTTGGTGCAATGAAATCTTGGTTGAATTTTCATGAGTATGTAGTTGTAGTAAGTATCAATAATAATGATGCTATCTCTGAGGATATTTTTTTCATCAGAATTTACGGAATCAACCTTTAATGCACTATCGTTTTTTTCCTGATTGAGGAAGTTAATCAAACTTAATATCATTTCATACCACGCATATACTTTCTTGGACAGGAAAATCAAAACATTCTGCGTTTTAAAAACATGGATTACACATAATTTACTAATTTCCTTTATGCATACGAAAAATAATAATCAATCCAGGTTTAAGGCGATTGCATTATTAACACCAAGGCTACAGGATTCCATGGCTATACCGGATTTTATATTTAGCATGGTAACTGTCATGCAGCCTTGACGAATATATTTTACAAATTATATTAAAAAGCTCGACCTTCTGTTATTTCCTGGGAAAAGTTTCTGGAAAAGTACATCATACCATACTTGTCATCAATTCGGAAATGGATAATGGGTAAGTAAATGAGGAAAGTAATGGCTTCTTGTGTTCTTGTGCTAAGATGATTTTTGAGTTGTTGTAATGTCATGTGCAACGCTACATATTACTTCTGCTTCGCTGCACTCCATTGCACTGGTTAGCATGCTCACTTTTGTGTCTCAGTTTTCATCGATGTATTGCTTGCTTGCTTGTGAAGAATATAATGAAGAAAAGGCAGATCATAACAATATACATGTTATGATTATGACTTATGTCTTGGTTTTTTCTCATGTTCATCATATACCTACTTTTACATGTACGAGAATTATCAAGCTGTTCAAATAAATTTACATTCCGGATCTTCAGCCTCGTATATGTTATTCAGCCTTTACTTTGAAAAACAGGAAATTATGTCGCTTTTATTATTGATTGATTTGCTGATGACATTTAGTCAAAATAAAAATGAGATTTGTTCTAGGAGCTTTGGTTTGGCTAATTGTCATTCTTTTGTTGGGTTTCCCTCTGATAATCTTGAGCCTCGTAAAACTAGTCGTTATACGGATTCATCGTAACGAAAGAGACATTAATGAAGGGGACGTTGACAATGTCACACCTTTGTCAAAAGGAGACTGTATCGTGGCAAGAGCTTCGAGTTGGAAGAGGTCAAGAGTCAACGTCGGGTTTGTTCTAAAAGTTGGTGGGAAAGTTGAAGTGGAGCATTTTCGTGAGCACTTTGCGAATTGCTTTAACCTTCACAATGATAGTGGGCAGTTTGCAAAAGAGGCATATAGCAAATTCTTCGAGTTTCTTGACACTCGTGGAGGTTACGTGTTCCGAGTGAGCTCAAAGAGGAGGTTTAATTTGTCTGAGCAAATTGTAGAAAGGAAGTTGGCTGTAAGACAGGTTGGAGGAGAGGATGAAAAAACTGGAACAGAATCCTTGGAGGAGTTTTTAGCTCAATGGATCCTAGAGGAATATCGTGAAAACCAACCTTGTTGGGAAATCGCAGTTGTTTCCATTCCCTCCTCTGAAGACCCCACCACTGCCATTTGTTTCAAAATACATCACGGCATTTCTGATGGCTACTCACTTCTCCACATTATCGATAAGCTGACAGGAACAAAGTCGCCTTATCTTGTGAAGGATTTCCAGGATGGATTTTGTACGCAATTGAAACAAATGCTGGAAGCACCGCTAAATTTGGGGCGACTATCCGGGGTCCCTCCAGAAATGAATCCTTTCACAGTTAAGGAACGAACTTACGAGTGGATATATTCATTCACAAGTTTCTCATTGGAGGATTTGAAAACGCTGAGGAGGAAAAATGGAGGGGTTCATATGTTGTCGGTGATTTGGACGATCGTGACAGGGGCAATGCGACGTTTCCTTTTGGAGGAGATGCAGATGCAGGAAGTCCCCGAGTTTGTCAAAATAGGGAATACGCTTCCTTGGCCAAGGCATCCTGCGATGAACTCGGCGACAAATAATCAGGACAAGATTTGTAATCATTGGTAATTGTGCTTCAAAATAAAATACTAATTTTTACTAATCCTGAAACCTTGGATCTCAATTTTGCAATTTCGGTTGCAGGGTGGCTGGAATTTTCCAGGTTCCCCTACGCGAGCCCGATCCTCTAGTCCGTCTCCAGCAAATTGAAGAGGAATACTTAACCTACATATCTCTCGGTCTGGATAAGTTTGCAAAGCGTATTTTGTACCCAGTATTATGGACCATGCCTGGATCTCTCATCGAATCAGCGTTAATCAAAGACCTTGGTGTTAGCGGTGGCCTTACAAGCCTTGTTGGCGGGGACTCTTACAAATTATTCGGCCACCCAGTGAAAAACATTCATCCAATTCTAGCTATTCATGATAACTCTCCATACATGCCATTGTCATGCTTTACTTTTTCACACTCTGGCAGACTGGAACTGACAATGGGAGCTAATCCCAGGTCTGTAATTGGGAGTAAGCAGAATTTGGACAAAATTTGTCACAACTTTTGTCACAACGAGATTACTAATTTGTTGGCTGTCACAACTCAACTAAAATGAAAACGATGTATTTATTTTGAAGAAAGTATTAAACGGTTTGATGTTCCTATGAAATAAAACGCAATTTAATTCCTAATTAACCTAATTTCACCCTTATTTATTTTCCAGCTAGTCAATATGTTTACGATAAGTAGGTTGCAGGTTGAACGTCCCATTTCTGTTGTTGATTTCTATTTGGCATTTCCGTATTTACATTTAATTTCATTCAGAAGGCTTTACCATCTTATTGCTGCATGTACAACAGAAGTCGAGGGAGGGAGAGCTTCCGGGGGATTAAAAGTGTAATAAACTGTGATACTAAACACTTTCTCTGCTTTTGTCTCGCTTTCTTTGAAACTTGGAAAGAAGAAAGTTTTTCCAATCTAGAAAATTAGTAAAGTCGTCTGTCACTCCACGTACATTGCCTTCTTCGGTGGAGGGAATTCAATTCATAATGTAATTCGGCTGGCAAGAGATATTATTGTGGAGAGTGTGAGAGGCATAATGTGTTGTTATCGCTTTTCTGGAGAAACAGCGTTCTAGATAAAATTTTCTTCCTGTTGCTTTCTCCCTTTTATTCCAGTTTTCTCATAACAGTAGCAGGACAGAAATACTAATGATCAGCCTATTATTCGGTTTTTCGGAATCCTGTTTGTTTTGGTGTAGGCTGAACAATGCCTATTCATTAGAAAAGTTATTAAGTTGGGGTAATTGTTTTTGCAGCATGCTCTATAATTGACAATAAGTCTTTGTATAACTTTTATTTGCCTTTGTTATACTTTCCTCGGAAATAAAGCAAATATATAAATTTGATGCGAGCTGCTTTCACTCATACATTTACGCGTGGTCTTCAGTTGGTAATTTCAAAATTCTAATAAAAGAAATACCGCCTTGGAACCTGACTCCGAGGCTAATAAATGGATTTTTTCTTGCAAAAAAATGATAATGTACAAATAAGACAAAAAATCGTCATGTAATAAGTAAAAAAAAGTTTCTTTTGACAGCGATGCAAATCCTCTTCTAATTGCATGTAATAATCTAACTTTTCTCAGCACACCGTGTAGATCAACCTGTCCTATAAATTATGGTTTTAACTGGTCTGAAGAACTAACTACGTTTCAAGCAAATAAAAGCGGTCCTACTTTCACAGTCAATTTGCAGTTCCTTTACACCAGCACCCTAACACCAAAAAAGGTCATACACCCCTGCTGTTCAACAGGATCATCGTCGTCACGTAAAACGAGTGATGTGGACGGATTAACTTTGAAATGGCAATTTTCTCAATTTCCATGTCAACTTTCTTTCCCGTTTAGATCCCTATCTGTATACGTGCAAATATATATGATCCTGACGTAAGCACTATTTGCACAGGAATTCTGCATATACCTTTGTTCCTCCACTACTCTCGGCGCGTGTGTGAGGAAGGACAAGAAAGAGAAAACGACGGAGAAAGAAAAGAAAAGTGTTTAATGAGTATTTTCTGCCCAGCAGGAAGTGGTGCCAAAATGAGAAAATTTCATTTTGATTACCTTTCGTCAGAGTATCGTGGTAAGTGGAAAAACTACTGGATCCAGTGAACCAAAAACGAAGTCACTTTCATTGAAGAAAGCTACAATTATTTTTTTACTTGCGCTGCACGTGCAAAAGATTCAATTCTGGAGACAAAAGCTTCAGAGGAAAAAAAGAGCAAAGGGTGTGGGATAACATTATTACCGAGTGGTTGTCACTATTTACTGATCACTTGCTCTCTGGAGATGAGAGTGCGAGCAGTGCATTGAGATCAACAGTTGGTGTAAAAAAGTAAAAATATCTCTCCTAATAATGAACAGCATTTGATAACCCACAGAGTAAAAATAAAAGAGAGAAGAATGGGTAGCATTATCAATATTCTTCATTCGTCGACCAACTCAAAACACGAAAAGGGTTCACTCGCTTTGGTGGAGGAGCGTGTGTTGGATGCTTTCACTCCGAGTTCCAACAGAACAATAAGTAGTGGTACTTTCTCTGGAGAAAGTGATAGTGACAATGGCCCTTCAACGGTGACTGCTACAACAAGTTATTTTTTCAATTGGCGATCTGACGAAAATTTGCCAATGGACTTTTGCAAAAATAGTAGCCTTCATGGATTAAAGTATATCGGAGAAAGGCGTCAACACGTTGTGGAAAGGTGAGACTTGAAAAATTGGATATTTTTTAATAGTTTTGAATTTTCAACTTAAAAATCGGGACTTCATTTTTTTAAATGTTTTTTTCAGAATGTTTTGGACAATAGCGTTTACAACAGGCCTTGTAGTCGCTTGCATAATGATCAGTGACGTGTGGAAAAAGTATAAGAGCAACTCAGTAATCACTACATTTGCCCCGTATGAGACTAAAATTGAAGAGCTGCCGTTTCCTGCTGTTACGATTTGTAATATGAACAAAGTTTTAAAGTCGAAGGCTATCCAGATTATGAAGTAAGTTTTAAGAAGGTTACACTACTTTTAATTTTAAATGCAACTTTAATGACAAAATTTACACTTTTTAGTGAGGCAAAAGGAACGACTGATTCTGATAAGCGATCTACCGCACTCGAAAACTTGTATTACCTGAACCACGTCTGCTCGACCTCCAGGAGTTTCACGAAAATGTTCAACTATTCAGCAGAGAGGGGGAGGATCCATAAGAAAATTTTGGAGAACGCAAACATGAACGAGGACAGCTATGATGGTGGGAAGAAGGACTTGTGGAAATTTTTCCAGGCTGCTTCGCCTCTCTGTAGTGATATGATTATCAAGTGCATTTGGCAAAAGGAGGTGAGGAACTGCTCGGAACTGTTTACACCGATGGAAACGGATAATGGGAAGTGTTGCACTTTTAATATGGTGCCACCGTCCATACTCCATAGATTCAAGTAAGTGAAATGTGAGCAACAAAAGTTACTGGGGCAATGTGAAACTTGAAAATAAACACTTGACAATTTGTTTATGACAGCATGACTGGAATGAAGGAAGATCCGTCGGTAGCAAAAAACTGGGAGTGGGATGGAGAAAGTCTTGTGAAAAGCAGAAATAAGGAGGAAGGAAGCAGACAATATCCCGACTTTCCAAGAAGGCAAAAAATACCTGGGCAATCTTTTGGGCTGTCTATTCTCTTAAATCCGGTATGATCCGATGATGCATTACAAATTGCCGTGTTTTTCTCACCTTGAAATTGATTGATTTTTTTATCGACTTCCTCATTTATGCCCTTCACGTTTTCTAGGGCCTTGAAGAATACTTTTGCACGTCCTCAGATTCGTATGGCTTTAGGGTGAGTTGATTTAACCAAATCCTGTGTTATCATTGCACCTATTTGTATTGGTTGATTAGTTTTATATAACCTTGGCCCATAATTTGAATAGATGTCATTCCATCTCCCAATCGACGTTCCCCATATTTCTGACTTTGGCCTTGCCATCAAACCCAACTCGGAGGTGTTTGTGAACATCAGACCGGAAGTGACCATTGCAGACAAGAATACAATTGGCTCGTTCCCCGCTGAGCAGCGAGAATGTTATTTCAACGGTGAGAGGGATTTGGGCTACTACACCTTCTACACTGCAAAAAACTGTATTGACGAATGCCTCGCAAATCTTACCTACCAAGAGTGCAATTGTCGAAGACACTACCAACCTGGGGAGGATTCCAAGCCATTATGTGGTCCAAAGGAATTTCACTGCGCTTCCAACATCAAAAGGAAGTTTGTGGGAACATACAAAACTCGGTGTAGGAAATGCATACCAACTTGTAATGAGATTCAGTATCATACCGAAACCACGTATACACCTCTCCAAGGCTCTGACGTGCTGTGGCAAGACCACGATGGGAACATGGCGCCTTGGGCGGGGCAAAATGTCAGCATTGTTCACATCTTTTTCGGGGAGGATTCTACAAACGCGAAGCTGAGGAAAGAGCTGTATGGAGTAATCGATTTGATCGCAAATTTTGGAGGGTTGATGGGGCTCTGCTTGGGGTTTAGTGGGTTGAGCTTGATTGAACTCATTTATTTCCTGACGCTGAGAGCATGGTGTCGAATCAGGAGGCGGAAAAGGAAAGAGACAAGGAGTAAAAAGCTTGTTGCTCCTACTGCCAGACGGAAATCACTGAAAAGGACTGAAACGACAACAGAACTGATTGATTTCGAGGAGGGCAATGATAACGCCATGGTGGAGGAAGATGACGGAGGATTTCTGGAAATGAGGACGATGGCGAGGGGAATGGTGGGAACAAAGGGACCTGATAACTGTGGTAACCATAACGATGGAGGGGTGCCCACTGGCATTTCGATTATTTCAAGGGGACCTGTAATGGGAACGAGGAGGGTTGTTGAGTCCATTCTCGAGTCAATTATTGCGAGAAAAAACGGAGGTGAAAATAATCGTGGGAGTAGTAACAGCAATTCTGATATGATTAGTAGAATGAATGGGGTGAATTGCAACTATAGCTTGACGGACACCAACAATAGGAGTGGGAGGGTTGGTTCAACCATTATCAACCTGACTCCAATTGTGGAATCTGAGGGGGCGGAACCTAGTAGGTTGTTTCAGCCGCTTACACTGTGATGTCGTTTGCTATATGGACAGTATTATTATTTCGCATAGGTGTTTTGTAGCTCATAAAATAATTGTTTGAAATTAAAATCTAAATGTTTTAATGTGGACATAAACGTTGCATTGAATAAAAACACAATTTATGACAGCTTTGATTGAAGAAGTACAATTTCAAACGTTACTATTACATTTATAACCTTCAAGAGAAATGGTTTGGTAACCGTGTAAAAATTAAGGCCCGTCAACCCAATAGTTGTCGTCCTCAATCTAAACTCTAGCCTTTCCACCTGCCTGTTCCAATACTGCTGCGGACACTTTTCCAGTAGGTGGGTCATTTGATGGGCGTAGTCGTTCACTCTCGCGCAACAAACAAACTTTACAAATGTTCTGCCAAGCAGGTGCAAAAAAGCCCATGACACGTAAACCTGATTCCAGATAAAATAGTCGGACAGGTCTAAAGTATCGAAATAAAATGTTTCACCATCCCTTGATTCTTCCATGATGGAGCCTGATAATTCCAGGTAATTATATAGCGTGATACCTACAAAGTAAATATTTGTGGCAGAACACCAGAAAATTAGTGGGGACAAAATTTCATTAAAGTTACTCAAAAGCTCCGTAAGTTTATCGTGATCTTGTACGATGCTTTCCCAAAACTGTTTATCTTTCAACTGAGCCTTTTTCTGGAACATGTGAAAATACTCATCTGGAATGCCGCTTTCCTCCATCAACTTTTTGGCTGCCTTATAGTTCAACTGAAAGCGTTTGTAAATGGCACGAGCCAAAACTGAAATGAGAACATCCCCAAAATTCCAAGCGTAGAGACACCACTTGTTGCAAATGAATAGGGACAGGGCTAAACCGATGTTGTAATGCAAGACATTCTTATATTTTGGATATTGATGGAACCACCAGTAGCGTTCCCAATAGGATGCGCTCAAATACAACCGACTAGAATCCCAGGGAAGTGTCGCGTTAATATTTCGGGGCAATGTGAAACCTTTCCAGTGTGAACATGCATTTTCGGAAAGTCCTGAGGTTAGAACTAGTCCAGCTATTAGATTGATGCTGCATGCTAGGTGGTCATCTTCTCGGTAAAATGTGGTGGATAATTGTCGCCATTTGTGGAAGCAGATAATTAGCTTTGCTGAATTCCGATACATAAAGATGCAGCTATTTTTAGGCAATTTAAATAGAAATTCGTGTATCAATCTCTTGTAAAAAATTGTCTTGTTAATTATTTAAATGGTAATGTTCTCACACGTAAAGTCCAATAAACGCAAATACAAAGGCAGAGGCACTCCTGAAAATCCCGTTGGCGTCACGAGCCCCTACTATGAGAAATCCAAGCACGAAAAGTATCGCGTAGAAGATGAGCGCCAGAATTACGACGATTGATGTGATCCTACTCAAACTCCATCTAGAACTGTGAGAATAAAAGATCAACGGACAACGAAAGTGTTTTTAAGTTTTTGTAATTTTAAGTACATTTGCTTACCCAAAATGAACACGAGTAAGGTCACAGCTTCTGCTAAAAAGTCCAGAGATAGGGACAAAGCCAACGATTCTTCCAAATATCAAAAGTGGTTTTAAGGCTTTGTATAGGTCATCCTTGCTATTTTTTCTTTCTTCGTTTGTGCACATTAACATTTTATTCTCAAGCTCTTGACGAAGATTGAGATTCACCATGATTTTATCTGAATTAGTCCTTTCGCGACCGATCCAATTCACCTGAATGAAGTTTCCTGCATTATTGTGGCTACGATTATTGTGTTGCATTGTAATTGCATGTTTTCTGAATAAAATATTTCGTTCTTGTTTTTTTAAATCAAATATGAGTAGTTATCATAAATTACAAATACATGGTCAAACTGTCAACTCTAATTCATCAACTGTCTTCAGAACGTCAGTGCCCTGTGGGTGTCTGTACGCTTACATCACAAATTATATATTATTTGCGAAAACATGCGGGTTATCAAAACAGCTTGATTGACAATGAGAACTGAAAGATGGTTCATGTAATTCATCACACGTTTTCATTATTTGCTAAAATAAATTATCACTTTTAATGTGTCATTAATTTGAGAGAGCTTTCTCTACAAAGTGCTGTATTTAATTTTGTCTAGATCCATCCCCCGTGGATCACAGTTTGTGGTGACATTGACACCTGCACCAACAATGACAGCTTCTTTGTAGTGAAAAACGTTACAGAAAACAGTCCTAAAGTCTTTCCCAAGCCAACAGTAAATGACAAAGTTGACGCTAGAGTTCAGTACATAAAATATTTCTGCTAGGATGTTAATCGTGTATTCATAGTAGTCGTGGGAGTTCATGTAATCCTTCCACAGGTAGTTCATAACCCTGCGAGCAAACTCGAAAGAGTAGCAAATCCCGAACACTAGAACGATGGCAAAAAGCATTTTTGTCATTTTGTAGTCTTCTTTCATGGTGGAGAACCTCTTCCGAACAGGGTTCTTCCAAACTTTGCGCAGCTATGCAAATATAAAATTAAGATAGAATATATAGATAAATTATTTCATTTTCATGATTTTACAAATTATTTGTTTCAATTCACCCCATTTAAAATTAAAATGTTGAAAATGAAGATCAACAGGAATGGCAAAAAGTGGAGCACGATTGCCACATAAAAGTGAAACGAATCTGCGTCAATGCAATTCTCGTAAGTGTAGCTAAAGCAAGATAGCAAAATGCAAAACACAAAAATTCCGCAAACAATGACCTTGGACCGGTTTGGAGTGAGTACTGTGGGAAAATGTTATGACAAAAAAGCACTCAACGGCTATAGCTACTGTAAAATATTTCGTGGCAGAGGTGCCTGGGAACAAAAAAATATAATAAAAATTTATTACTACCATGGCAATATTCGATGTTATGGAATTTAAAGATTTAAAATTAATTACTCATCCAGTCCCAAAAGAATGCAAATGCGAGAGTGTACTCATCCTTTCCAAGAGTTATGACTTGAAGGAAACCAAAACCTTGGCGGAACTCAGAGTGAGCAAACAAATGTCAGAAATTGTGAGTCCTCTCAAAATATACACGTAAAAGGATTGTTTCATGTATTTGCTAAATCGAACAGGAACGCAGAGCCCGTTCCCAACTAATCCGAAACAACATATAATCAAAGTTACAAGTAAAGGTAGTAAAAACATGATAATTCACTATTCTCCAAGTTGTCATCTATCACGAAGAGCTAAGGACAAAGTAACGCTACCATATTATTCAGTAGTGCGAAATATAGAAGAGTGACCACAATATTTCCCAATGCAAATTTTATGCAAGCTTTGTGTTTACGACGCGATACAGATTGCAAAACAATATTAACTGCTAGCTACAATGTCAATATCACTAATTCTTCATTTTTATATTGCCTTTTCTTTAATTTCATGTTGCGAACGCTTTTTGTATCAGAAAATAGAGTAGCAGAAAGTATTCATGTAAAAACAAAATGAGTAAAAAACACCTACACAAAAATAATCTAAATCTATCATTATCAGCAATAAAGCGGGAGCAATTTCTTTCTTCTATTTTACAATTTCTTCTCACGCTGTTGATAAAAACGGTAAATATGTCATTAATGAAACCAAATGTGGACATCCAACTCACTGTGTAGCATAGCGCAATATTTCTATTAAAACCAATAAAGTAGAAGTCAATTAAAATGGTTGTACAGAAAAACTTTAAGCATTGGATTCTAGTTCCGAAATATTTTCAACTACTGATGTTTGGAGCAAAAGCTCTTGTCTCAGAATCAAGAAGCACAATTTATCCTTAGGTAAGTTTATAACATAAGTCATTAGATGAGAAATTTCTGCTGGATTCTGGATTCTGAGAAACCTTCCAAGATTAGTAAAGTGAATGGGCACCCATGCACACCACAGAGAATAGGTATTATTAATGTATTAGGTATTCTAAGATGCACACATAAAAACTTTTCAGTGCTTCATTCCGATTCAGAATTTTTATTTTCTGAATTTTAGCTGGCAACGAAAACACGGTGACTCCTACTTAAGATTTTGATTGAATATTGCGTGATCTTTGAGAATTATTAAAGAAGATTACACAAAAATATCACCAGATCTGATTTATGTGAACATTTGATATTTTATTTGTCATGCTGTGCAATTGGACTGAAAGAAAACACTTTTCATGCTCCAAAACCATTATCTATGTCTTGAGGTTGCTGTCACCACACATCTCAATCGACTGAGTCTGCACTTTCACCTGAAGAATTATGATTCCATAAGTCAGCACTGCCCCACAAGTCTGTCAAATAATAAATTATCAGTATATTACAATCACGGTAGTAATCACAGGTATGTTATTGCAGATATAAGCTATAAGAGTTGCACCGACCGTTGTCAAAAAACGGTGTGTGACCATAAAGTAACGACAGTATAGTCCCAAGTTGTCCTTGTCAATCGAGTTGGAAAGTATGGAAAGCTTCAAACGGTCATCTAACGACATTTCTTTACCCAGATTGTATTGTACCCAATTCTTCAGGGATTCTTGCACCTAAAAATCAAAAAGAAAATATAATTACCTCAAAATCTCAATCAAATCTTCGTGAAATTTAAAAGTACACCCCATACCAATCTATGAAATTCACTTCCGGTCCACCAAATCAGTCCACTGACAATCAGCCACAATAAATAATTCAAGTCCTCCACTATTTGTCCAAACTCGTGGAAAAGAAATGGCGTTTGTATTGCATAGGTCAGGTTACAAATGTAATGAGTTAGCATCACAGCACCAAACACTGAATTCGCACAGCTTGAGATTCTTTTGATCTTATTGTAAATTTGTAATCCCTGTTTAAATGGAAAACATAGATTTCACTAACATTTGATAAAAGATATCATATTCCGTAAATTTGAAATGATGCGAGACCTCAAAAACGGACACACTTCCACTCTCAAGGGTGCGTTCCACCTCCTTCCCAATTTGCCGAAGTCCCAGTGAAATCGTCAGTAGAATGGTATGGGGCATAGAGCAAAAGCATCCTCCATGAAATATTATAAGTTTAAAGACTCCCTCCAGCCCTTTAACCATTTTCCGAAATAACCACCCGGATTTGTTTTCAGGAACAAATCCAAATCTTTTTAAAACACAGAGTATCCCATCGGTCATCATCTTTGACCCATGATAAACGGTTATTTGACCTGTGGTGGAGCACAGATTTGTGATGCAAGAGGCAAAGTAGAAAAGCACTGGGCATAGCCACACCTTGATAAAGAGATAAACCAAAAACTTCTCAGTCAAAATAATTTTCAAATTTTCTTACAATTTTAAAATTTACCTTGGCCGATGCCACGTGCAAAACATCAAGGGAATCTTGAAGCTCCCTCAAAAACTGGCATATTTGATCCTGCCTTATCCAAACGATAACTATCGCAGTTTTCACTGACAGCCAAGTTAGAAGCAGGCAAATAAGTATGAGCACTCCTGATGCAAACGCATCTTTATCGTCAGAAAGTTCCACCAACTCTTGGAATGATCGTGTCACCCAAAATAGAAACGAGATCGTGTTTCCAAATACAAACAGTATAAAAAGTCCCTAGAGATTAAAACGATAATATTTACTACTTTCTTTCTAAATAGAGAATAATTTTCAGATTACCTTGTGGAGAGGATGAAAAGTAACCACTTTATATGTCCTCAGACTCTCCGACCATTTCACAGTGAACGGAAATAGAAAAAGTCGCGAGTAAAATGATGCCGCCTTTGCCAAATAGGCTGGTGCTTTCGGCTCTCCATAAAATCCAATTACGTTGTGATGATCACGCTGGGGATTATATGGGTTGTTTTTCATCTTTTCTCTCCTGTTTATATTCAGTGTATAATATTTCGATAGATTCAATTACGTCTATAAAGTTTTATGACGAAGTGGCTGGAACTTTGGTGATGCCCGGTCGGGATCTTGAGATGAACTGAATATTTCTCTCTTTTGAGACTTTCTTTTTGGGAAGGGTACATGATGACTGGATACAGATTTTTTTGTTATTCGACTTGATATAAAATTTTATTGCTTTCACTGCACTGCTACCATCACATCTCCGTCGGCACATTTTGCAGATATCCTCATTAGCCGACAAATCTGGTTTGGGAAGCATATTATTCGCATCTGTTGATACCAGAGGATTCAGTATTGATACGGTAATATCCGTGGCTTTTATGGCTTTCCATTTGGAAATAAGGAATGAAAGTCAGCCCTTACGGCCAAGAAGGAAATTATCTAGTTGTCCTAATGCTTGACATTGACATTTTATCATGGATTTCTCATGGTGAATGACAGATTGTCACTTTTTTGGCTTGTGTGTACTACTTGGTTGTCGTTAGTCTTATGGATTACCTATG
>JAQIXX010005411.1:0-14027 GCA_034700605.1 Willowsia nigromaculata | reverse complement strand
GATATATTTTATTTTATGGTTGTCGAATGTCTCATCTTCATTCTGGCTGCTGATATTTGCAAGAAGGTATTTTATGTTTTATATTAAAGCAGTGAGTAAATATTCTAATTGGCATACATTCATTTAACAAAATTAATTTGGTTTGAATAGATGAATACTCTTATAAAATGGACCGAAGTCGTAGAAAGCATGCACCGATTTTCAGATATCCAGGATAAGCAAAAGCAGTCAGCAGTGGCAAGGGTTCGTAATTGTGAGATTGGGATAAGTTGCGGTAATAAATTTGTTGTCACATATTCTACAATATGGAACGTAAGTCATAAAAAATTCTTACGCAAATACATCGGTATCCAAGATATCATATCAGAAATTTTATGTTATGGATTTTTTACAATGTATATTATTTTGGAATGTATTGCAATACATATTTTGGGTTTGTTTAGGTTGGATCCACAATGGTTACTTATTTTGTGATTTGTCTCCAGAATCGTGGTAACAAATGATCCCGTTGCCAAGTTGAGAGAAGTTTTCATCCATGAGATTACTCAACTACTTTCATACTTTAAATGTGCATGAATTTGTTTTTCTGTAGGGCTTAAAATAAATAACGTAAAACAAATAAAGTTGCATAAAAATAGATACAGACGTGATAAGTTATTTTATTTATCAACATAAAATACTTGTCACTCAATCTTTAGGTAAGGTTAAAAGTACTCTACCATTGATTAGTATTCAATTTTCAATACTTGAGACAAGAGGAACAATATCTCTTCTTTCAATAAAAGTAATGAATTAAATAGATGAAAATTATTTTGGAAGATAATCAAATTCTGAAGTAGGTAGCCTTTCAGTAAAATGTGAATAATTCAACCAAATAACATTTGTATTTTCCCGGTTTAAAACATGTATGATGAAAGAAAAAAGCCATTCGATGTGTTCTGACGCTTTTAACAACGAATTCTTACAGAATTCGATTTATTGTGCGCTAAAGGCTTTTGAATAGTTTGTCTACATATTCCTTGCATATAAAAAACTTACACGGAATTTGCGAGTTGTTAGCTCAATTGTAAACAAAATTAAAGCTACTACGAAGAGAGATGTCAGCATTATCCAAACAGTCTGCAAAGACAACAAAGTCAGACTAAAGCTCACATCATGCCTATCCTTCCAAATATTCAGATTGTTGATACTCTTTCCTGGATCAGTCCTGTATTCAACGATATTTCTAAAATTCCAAGTCTTGTTATACCTCGAATTGGCTTGCCTAAGTATACCTATTAACTCGTTTACTTTGTATATCCGAAACGTTCGAGAACAAATGCCACTTTCAGCTATTTGGGCTAAACTGAATCCAAAGAAATCAGCCAAGTAACTTATACCGTAAAATTTCCATAAACGCATGTTGAGCTTAAGAGTGTATTGGAACGTTTGATAAATTTTCACATCTGCGAATGTTTGAAGCACTGGTAGAAAGTGATAGCTATTAATTATATTCAAAGGACTGGTAAAATCTGCGTGAAATAAGTTAAATCTGACCAATGAAACATTTGTAATATAAGTTTTTAAAACCTTCAATTCGTTAACATTGATTATGTGCTTATAAAGCTCCAAAAAGTGGTTTTCTCTCAAATTTTCCACCAACGAAACTATCTTCTTTCTGGAGCTTGGATGTCGCGTACGAAGAATCAAGGCTTGATTCCCCAAAATCTGGAAATCTACCTTCTCTTTTGTAGTTAAGTATATGTTGTTCATTATAAACTGGAACAAATATTTGTCACTAACAGACAAGAGTGAGCTTTCTTTGAGTGCATTTGTTATATTCGTTGGCAAGTTGTTTGCCTCTACTTCAGCAGTAAACATATCGTACATTCCAGAAGAATATATATGTCTTATCATCATACCTGTAAACAACCAACCGAAAAGCAAAACCGTCGTTCGTTTGTTCACCCAAATTCTCTTTATTTCTCCCTGTTCTAAGCAAGATGCCATTATCCACATACGATTGTCATAGGCGCCTGAATATTTTAGAATTTCTGAAGTAACAAAACTGATATATATCAAAAGCAACCACTCACCTAAAGTAAACATTCTAGTGAGATGTGTAAAGTCAACACTATGTTTAAGAGTATGCTTCAAAACTACAATTAGATGATGGTAATTTTCAAATGTAGCTCCATACGCGTATTTTGGATATGTGGTTGGATGAATGGTGGAGTAATCCATGCTTTGACTCATGAATGTCAAACACCAATTGCTTGTGCAGTTCCATCTCATTACTACCAAGGCGATTGTGCAAATCTTTGCAGTTATCTCAGGTTGCACGGTATCAAAAGTTTCGTGTACTTTTCCAAAATATCTGTTCAAAGGATTATCACATGCTGCATAAACGTGAGATGTGTGATACTCATCTAAACTTGATTTGTCATCGTGTACTGGTGAGTGCAAATTGCTATTAAAATGCTTCCAACAGGTGTGTAAATTCGTTTTTGTCAGAGTCTGGAGAGACTTTGAGCAAACGCTACTTAAAGGCTTGATCTTATCTTCTGGGCAACTAATGAAAGGCATTGCCAATTCAATTTTACCATTGGGTTCAACATTAGTACAAATGAATAAGAATTTAAACGGCGAAAGCCAATATAATTTTTCACTTAATAGACTTGTGTTTTCAAACGTTGCTGTTATAACAATGAATTCAGGAATATTCTTTGGCCACTTGCGTATTTTCTTTGGCAATCGAAAATAACGGTGAAAATTTAAGATTTGTTCTCCACGTTTTTCAAAATTATTAAACTTCGGGAAATAATGTATCACACAGATTTCAGACAGCCGTTGATTTAGAAATGTTAGTATGTATCTTGACTCAATATTTGAAGTCATGAAACCCTTACAGATATTCTTGAAATTGAATGAGAGTTGAATGGCTTCTGCAGGTACGACTTGCAATGGTAAAATATCATAAGACATTCTATTATCTGTGTCTATAAATTGTAAAAAGTTTACAACACAGCCTTCAAAGAGAGCATATGAATGCTCTTTTGAATGGGAAATTTTGGAAACGACAATAAGCAAAAAGCTTATAAAACTGCATATTATTGTCGTCATTGCGTTAGTTCTTTACTTTCAAACAGTTGTTTTCGTGCAGCCATTGTAATTATTCAATACAATTGTTGCTGTTAAGTTTACGTTTTCTGAAAGCATACTGAAAACATGGTGACACTTAAGTTCTCTGAAAACACTAATGTTTGATGCTTCAACAAACACATTAGTTTTTTATTCTAAGCTGAAATTGCAGGAATAACAAGGAAGTAAGTATTTAGGTTGTAATTTTTTAAAGACATTTCCATTAAACTGAAGTAGTAATGCATTATTGAAAATTTGAAATGTTGTTTTCATATAGGTTTTTCTTATACTTTAATGCATTACAAATATATATTCACTTCCAACGTTTTATTTGAACTCCACGTACCATCACTTGTAAAGCAATATCCAGAGACCATCGCGAAGCCCACATTACATATATCTCAAAAAAAATTTTGTTATTCGCATTACCTGCATAAATAATCTTTAAAAAACATCTTGGCATTATTAATGTAAACATATTGTGCTTTCTACGTTGCATTATTAAAAGTATTTAGTAAACAAACATTTCAACATAAAAATTTGTACAATATGTTGTAACCGTAATGGACTAATTTCCAAGCTTGGACAAATCCATTGAGACAGAAGGTATGGGACACTTAAATTGGCAACAATCTTAACAGATTCTGTTTTCGGGTCCTGGGAAAAAATGCTAGTTTCGATTGATGTTACTGGTTTTAAAACTAAATGTTTATCTTTCAGTATTTTTAAATTTTGAACTAATGTATTTCGCCATACATGTAGTCCGTAGACATGAGACGCTGCGTTTGTCTGCTTGCTAGTTGATGGTAAGTAGAAATCAAAATATAATTTGCAATATTGTACAAAGAATTTGTGATAACTTGTCTTTCTACTTACATTTACCTTACACACAATTTACAATTTCTTTTATTAGCTTCAATACAATTGTGGCTCAAAATAAATGAATTGTGTAATAATGCCTAGTGATTATAATGAAATTTTCAATTTAAATTTAATGCAGTTGCCTACCAGAATTGGCTTTAAGTAAATTAGCACTTAGAAAAAACTCGTGCAATACCTAATGACAACACGAAGCATTGAACTCTCGTTTTTAACAATAATATAAAAATTGAACGACATGTTTTTGTAATTTTTAAAACAAATTTAGCGTTTAAAAATTAAACTTAAATATAGCACACTAAATATCATAGTAACACGGAATGACTTACGTTTTGTCTGGCATTCAATGATATCTAATCCCCTACTTATGTGACACAAAAATTCAACGACAACAATACAAATATTGTAAGTATCAACACGTGTTAGGTAAAGTTCCGCAGCTACTTATTACCCACTAACGTCACTAGATAAAAGGTTTGTTCTAAAATGTGACAATTATTCCAATAGTAGTTTTACATCTTGCAATCTAACTCATAAAGCTAAAATTAGGTAAGTACTCCAAGTAAGACCACCAAATTTTAAAATTTGCTTCGACTTGTAATTATAATTGGACTGTAATTATAATTTTTTAAGTGTATTATTATTCATTGCTTCAAAGAATATAAGAAATGTATTTGTACACGAAATGACCTATTCATATTGCTTTGGGGAAGTAAAAAAATATTAGAAACCCTTTTCTATTAATATCTACAGAGAGTTGCTTGTTACTACTATTTAATTCGCCAGCAAAATTTTTAATGAATGCCAACGGATCTCCTTTGTATACGGCAAGCTAGTTGGCTCAGGATTTAAAAATGTATATGGATTTTGCAAATTTTTAGTTCAAGTGTAAACACAATCACGGCTACCACAAATAAAGAAGTAACCATTAACCAAACACTCCGCAACGAGAGCAACGTTAAACTAAGACTGATGTCGTGTCGATCCTTCCAAATGTTCAGATTGTTCATATTTTTCCCAGGATCAACTCTGTACTCAACAATGTTTCGGAAATTCCAGGTTCTATTAAATCTAGAGTTCACTTGCTTAAGAATGCGTAGTAACTCGTTGGTTTTGTAAATTTGAAATGTTCGAAAGCAAATGCCACTTTCAACAATTTGGGCTAAGCTAAATCCAAAGAAATCGGCCAAATAATTGATACCGCGAAATTTCCATAAACGCATATTAAGTCTAAGAGTGTATGGAAAATTTTGATAAATTCTGACATCTGCAAATGTTTGAAGCACCGGAAGAACATGGTAACTGTTAATGGTATTTAAATAACTAGTAAAATCTGCGTACAATAGATTAAATCTAAATAACGAAAAATTCATCATTTGAGCACTCAAAACTCTGTATTTTTTATGTTTGTCTTTAGAAAATATGCGTTTATAAAGTTCTACATAATGGTTTTCACGCACATTTTCTACTAGTGATATTATATCATTTTCCAAACTTGGATTTTTCGTGTAAAATACTAAAAGTCGATTTCTCAAAATCTGCAAATTCATCTTTTCATGAACCGTTAGAAACAAGTTATCCTTTACAAAATGAAAAAAATGGTTATCACTGACAACCAAAAATGAACTATCTTTGAGTGCATTTGTTATATTATTTGGCAAATTGTTTGCCTCTACCTCTGCAGTAAACATATCAAACATACTGGATGAGTATAGTTGTCGAATCGTCATACCTGCAAACAACCAACCTAAAAGCAATAGCACCGTTCGTTTGTTTACCCAAAGTCTGTTTATTTCCCCCTGTTCAAAACATGATGCTATTACCCACACACGGTTCTCCGATGTGCCAGTATTTTTTATACTTTCTGAAGTAACGAAACACAAATACAGTAAAAGTATCCATTCCCCTAAAGTAAACATTCCAGTAAGATGTGTGAGGTCAACTTTATGACGAAGAGTATGCTTCAAAACCACAAGTAAGTGATGATAGTCTTCAAATGTAGTTCCATACGCGTATTTTGGATCATTAGGACGATGAAAAGTAGAATATTCGATTTTTTCATGCATGAACGTCCAACAACGAGAATTTGTACAGTTCCACCTCCTAACTATCAATGTAATTGTGCAAATTTTTGCAGCTGCTTCTGGCAGCTCGGTCTTAAAGGTTTCGTATACCCTTGAAAAGTGCCTATGCAAGGGATTATCGCATCCCGCAGCAACTTGAGATATGGGATACTTCATGTAGCTTAGTTTATCGTTGCGTACTGGTGAGTGCATGTTATTATTAATACGCTTCCAACAAGTTTGTAAATTCGTTTTAGTGAGCCTGTTGAAAGATTTTGACCACTTGGTGCTCAAAATCTTGATTTTATCTAATGGGCAACTAATACAGGGCATAGCCAACTGTATCTTCACTTCAGAAGTGGGATTGATAAGGAGAAATAAGAATTTAAAGGGCGCACGCCAATTCAATTCTTCACTTAGTTGCCACAGGTTTTCAAATGTGTCTGCTATAACAACAAATTCTGGAATATTATCGGGCCACTTGTTTATTTGTTTTGGCCATTGCAACCCCTGGTAAAAGTCTATGATATGTCGTCCATATTCTTTAAAAATACAAGAGTTTGTGTAATAATGTATTACACAGATTTCGGACAGTCGTTGATGTAGAAACGTTTTTATATATCTTAATTCACCATTCAAAATCATAAAATCTTTGTGATAAAAGTCCGTAAATCTGAACGAGAGCTGAACTGTTTCTGCTGTTACCAGTTTGAACGGAAAAACAACATCAGTATTGCATATGTTTTTATCTATAAATTGTAGAAAGTTTACAACACAGCCTTCAAACAGAACGCTTTCACGTTGCTTTAGATGGGTCATTTTGAAAATTACGGTAAACACAAAGCCTACAAAACAAAAGTTTGAAATTTTCATTGCTTCAGTTCTGTGTAATTTTTTCTTCACGAAAATGACGTGTGTGTTTGCAACTTAAGATAGAATGTTTGCTACTAAAATTTAATTTATTTGTAGCAACTTGAGATTGCTTAAACACTTAAGTTAGAATAGCATTAGTAAAAAAATTCTCTTCGATGGTTTAATAAATCATATTGTGTTTAATTCTAAATTGAATGTGCACGTATGGCATACAAAGGCTCACTATTTTTAATTTATTGGAACGTCTAGATTACAATAAATCGACCATGCTCGAGTTTTCAAGGTGTTTATTTTGTACTTCGATGAAATTTTTTAAAAAATTTTTGAAGTTGATGAATGAACTAGTTTTGGCCTGCACTTGTTTATATCTTTCGATTGAATTTCTACTCTCGAGATAAACACTGACTGGAAATTTTTTTCTTAATTTTATTTTTTTCTTGTGATTGTTTAACCAGTAATTAAATTGCGGACCCTTTGGTCTACTTCCTGGAACCAGAGGTGGCGATATTTGCCTTAATTATGTATAATGGCCATTTTATGATCCTTGAGTACTCCTTTTGCACGGCAGAGTTCAACGATCTTAAAGAAATGCAGGTTTAGAATGAAGGTGCTTGAAGGGAAGTAATATAGTGAATTTCAGGGTACTTAAGTCCTCTCAACCAATCACGTTCTACACCAGTTCAAAAGGATATTTATAAGTGGATCACAGTTCGTACCTGGAGACCTAGTTACCGGAATCATTAAGAAAAACTACTTTCATATTGCCCCATGCTTTGCGAAAATCATTTATTATCAAATTCTCATCACCAAATTTGGTGAGAGGAAACACTATTCGCGGCTCCAGTTTTGGACCAGTCTATACCAAGTCCCAGCCAGCGACTAACCCTCCTCCACATTGCCCCAAGTCCCCCAGGTGCCCAACTCATTTGTAGGGTCATGGGTTTCCCCCTTATACGAAATCTTCAGCCCACCACACCACACTGCAAGATTGATTGAGGAATCCGCAACATTTATCTATACCTGTCTTATGAAGTTGGTTCCACAAAACTCTTTCCTGCTGTTCTCGTTTCCTCCAAATTGCTTACCCCCAACGAAATCATTTTTCAGATCAAAGACCGGGCTTTTCCATTCATTCTATAAGATGGATCCGTGGTCCCCTTGTATGGGCGGTTATGAGGCAGTGAAAGCCGGAGAAAGTTCTTTTTGACAAATTACTTCATTTGCTTTCACTGTTTTTTCAACAAGATTTAGCTTCCTCTCATATATAGCAGTACAGTGAGGACTTCAGGGAGCACATTGCTACGGAGTTATGAGAATTTTGGCTGCTTCTTAGGAACAAATATGCAGCAGTAATAAGTAAGATGATTCGACATGATAAGCATAAGAGCAAGAAGATAAGCGTGAAAATCAATGTCTTTTTTAATTCATTTATTATTACATCTAAGACTACCCCACTCCAGAGAGCTACATATTTTGGTTTCAATTCATTTCATCATCAAAATATAATGCGACTATCCTCTCATTACCACTAATTTAACAAGAATTTAAATTTAACACACATTACATGTATTCAGTTTATAGTCAACTTCTATAAACAAACAGTACAGAATAAAGGCATGAATATTGTTTGGAGACAGGCTTTTAAAATCTTGGTTACGAAAACTTAGTTATTTTTCATCAAACTTTCCAATTTTTGCGGTCTGCGTGTAAAGTTTATTCACTGTATTTAACCATGTATTCTAATCTAGCTAGACGTTAGACATTAAACCCTAGCATACATAAGTGCTTAATTTATAATTTAATACGATGACTTTTTATTATCTAACCTACTTATCAAGTTCATATATAAATGTTACTCGATTAACCCAGAAAAAACCGAAGCAGACCATCGTTAAAAGAAATGATGAATGTAAATTGGAGCTCCTCAAAATTAATCATATTCCCACCTAAAAATCTTGGTCGTCCACGGAAATTGAGCGAGAAGTTCGGTCCACGTCTCGTCATCCATCTGAAATGCCATAAAAGTAGACCGAACATAAAACTAAAATCTAAGTCATTTGCCATCATTAAATCAAATAGATTTACTTTAACTGAATGCAATATTAAGTATTTCGGCAGTCTCATATCCCCCAAAAATTTGTGGATTCCAACTATAACATTAACATTCTGATCTACAAGAAACATCTACACGAACAAATAAAATATAGAAACGCGGAGTACTACAAAATATACGATTTTGTGGATGTCAGATCATGGTATTTGGAAATCTACACCGTAAATAACACGATAAATAGCTAGCTTGAATGCTACTATGAAAACTGAAGACGAGATTTACTTTGACACAATGTTGGCTATTCTAAATATTGCAGTATATGCACATATATTTAGTACATTATGCCTTGTAACTGAAGTGTTCATCCATAAACGTGTAACTAGGCGAAATACAGTTCATACACTGGAGCAAAATGCTCACTCTAGGGCAAAACCCATCAAAGCAAACCCGTCAGAAGACATTTTGAATAGAAATACAAGCTGTAAGGGAAAACTTTCTAGGCTAAAAGACTCTAGCCTAGAGTCTTAAGCATTAAATGCTTGTGAGACTCCAAAGAACGTAGTTTAGAGGATATTACATAAAAATTACAGTATATTTGAATGTGAATATTACTACTTGGTACTGAATATTTGAATATCCAAGTATTATTACTGTTAATGGGACAAAATATTTAGGAACGCCAACCTCAAAACGGATAGGCATACTTGGAATTTCCATTATGAAATAAACTGCAACTTTAATTTACTTGCAATTACATAGTAGGAATTAACTAACCAGAAATTTCTATTCAACTAACAATTGAGGATCGTTTATCATTTAATCGTTATCACAAAGCAACCGTTTATTTTCAGAATTCAAGTGTTTATAATGCGATAAACACTTAAGTTAAATGATTTAACCAGCCATAGAATGATACTTATGCAATTCTGAAATCTTATGGATAAACTGGTTGGCCTAACTCCTCAAGCGTTTAAAGTTGGCATACTTGGTGTGCATACATCTCATTAGAGCTCACCGTAAAATCCAATTGTAAAACGATTTCTGAAACGATGATCCAATTTCAAGTTTTAAAGTTGCATACAATTTTAGCGAATGTGAAGATTCAACTGAAATCCTAGCATAATTTCATAAATTTGTTGCTTCTAGCGAAACCTTCATGTGTGAGGCATATCAAAATATGGAATTTCAAAATTTATTGTTCACTTAAAGCTGTAAATTATTTTGCCATACTAAATAAAATTAATTTATTCAAAATAATGTTTACGTCTCTTAGTTTTATTACATGTTTCTCAGTTAAGCTTTCTTGATACTGGATCTCATCAGTTACAAAAGTTTTAATGCAATAACATTGGATCTTACAGTAATTAAAGTTAAGGGATTGTATTTTTAATTGAGAATAATTCTTCTTGAATTGTTCGTCTGCTTACGCGTGGTAGCAAGGTAAGTTTTTGTAACAAGTTCTTTTTTATAGATATGGGTAGAAAAGTTGAACAAGTTTTGATATTTAAGTGGTTACATAATAAGATACGCTTTATATAACATGACAATTTTGAACTTAATGATACCACATGCATACTAAACACTTAAGAATCGCAAACTTGAGTTTGAAGTACAATTTGGAGCTTTATTCTGCATTAGGAACTTCTCAAAATACTGAATTTTAGAGAGCGTTGTAGTTCCGTAAAGAAAAAAGGGCAAGGCACTCACCAATGTCCCTGAACAATTAAACTTCAATTGGCATAGCAACTATTCCCTTTTTTCTTACTGTTGGAACGTCATCATGTCACTAAATACATAACAATATACATCATACATGACATACGTCTTCTTGCTCTCTTCCCATTTTTAAATAAGAAACCAACAGATTGACTAACATGTGCGAAAACGTAGAAGAAACCTGTTTGACAAAAAAATATTTACATTGTTCTTGTTCAGGTTTTTAACACAACAAACATTCGCAAAGACCATTTATTGTTGAAAACCAAAAGAAGTGATGCCAGTGATTGCTTTTGTATTAGCTTCAAGCAGTAGACTAACTAAAAATATGCACTGATTTATTGAACATGTGAAAAGGGCAATGACGAATATCGAAACGTTATAACCAACGGTTGATTGTGAATATGGCTTAATATTGATATGGGCGAATTGTCAAACTTTAAAGTGAAATTGAAGTGCTCGTGTCAAGTTGTGAGTTCTCCAACGACTTAAGTCAGAACTAGCCAACAGTTGACATACCTTCATCAAATCCAAATAAGGTAAGGATTCCTTAGCTTTTCTCGTGTAATACAAACCGCGATTTATCATTAGGAAAAGTTCGTGAATTTCTAGCATGAAATTGTGATTTGCGATACCACTATTATGCGTATAATTTTATGATAACAACAGCCCAAGCATTGTCCAACATCCAGTTTGTATATTAAATCAGCACCAGATTTTAGACGTAAACAGGAACTAATATTGACCTGTAGCAAATTTACTTCACCAGTCACCAAAAAACAAACCGTACAATGCTTACTTTTGTACCAAATGCTCTACACGACATCAAAACAAGTACATAATAGGATTGATTATAAAATATGAAATCTTGTATTCTGGATTCGATGAAAAAACTCCCTCAAGTTCCACATGGGTGTTCATTAACTGAAATAAAATTCAAAAGTATTCAACATTAATTCTTATTACTCGAATCAAAACTCCTAAATCTATGCACCAAAATTTCCTTGAAATTTTACATTGAAGTTCGATGGAAATATAGTCACCAAGTCACCAACCAATAAAACTAAACCGATTCAACTTGTTAAAACGCTAGTATCCATAAATGATCTAACTCTATTGGCTATTAGAGCAAGCAGGCAACCAATTAATAAAGTATTTGATTTAATAAGGAATTTAAAACCTGATTTAGTACACAATTAAATTCTTCTGTTTGCCCGTTATTTTAATGAATTATGAGTAAAAATAAAAACAGTATTTATTGCATATAATATAGTGGGCGCAAACTGAATAACAGTGCATATTGGTAGGGTAGCAGGAGGACACTTAAATGATAGTCCGTGATTAGCGGTTAAACGGATGGCTAAAAATAGGAAGCTAGAGTTTATTCTAATCGAAATTTAATTACTTCTGGCTTACCATCATGCTAAAACCTATTCCCAGGAGTCGTAAAAAAGATGGTTAAGTCACTTCGGACTCACATTATCAGCAACCAACCATGTTGATTGGCATTATGAATTTCGACATTAATTTGTTTTACGCACGGCGCTGTTAGCTACGCGTTACAATTTTAGGGAAATAAATATTTCCATCCTCAATTCAATCACTAAATCATTACATTGCAGTCAAATCTCCTTATTAAACCCTTGAAACTACCTTTCTAATGATCATTTCCTACCGTATAATTTGTTTGAGCAGGTCACCATGGAAACCGTTACATTTCTCATTGCTTTCCTTGTCCTAATTCAAAGCCAACCTGGAAGGACTTCTTTGCAAGCTGAAAGCCCATGTGACAACCTAATATTCCGAAGGTCATTTGAAACACTACTTCACATTCTAGATTCTGGAAGGGAGGCCTTTGATGTGATTTTCTTTAATTTGGCAATCGAAGAATGCACGTTTTCATTCCAAAACTCCCGTTCCATGCTTTTTCGGCAATATTCAAATGAGATTGACTACCGGTTCCCTGTAAAGTACCACCAGCCGAACCATTTTGTTGTTGCCAATTTCACTGCTCCCATGTTTGCTGAATATTTATTCATGCTTCATAGTACATTAGTTGTGTTTCCGCTGATAGATACGTCAAAAGGCGTAAAATTAGTTAATGTAGAAGATCAGTTTCCAGCTGAAAGTAGAAATTATCCGGCCGTCATGTTTGCGTTGGTTTTAGCCAACGTAAGCAACCGTCCTCAAGTTTTCTACTTATTTATTTGCAACGGCTACTGTATCCAGACTGACATGATTGGTAAATCTCGGCCGTGGTTTCATTCAGTCCTACGAAACTCCAAACTTTTGCATAAAATGCTATTTTGGAACGGAAACCAAAGAAACATTTTTGTGCAGGTCTCTGCTATAAGAATAAGCAATCAGCTCGCTGAGTGCTCCAACAAATCACGAAAGCCATCAAAATACAGATATTGCTTGAAACAATTTATGGTACTCGTCGAAATTCTAAAGCGTCATAATTTTTCTTTGAACACAAATTTGTGGAAATACAGTGACGAAGGTATATTAAATAGATTTTTACTAGATTAGTACATGATCCTTGATATATCTTATTTAAATTATACGAGCTTTGCCTACTGGAAACTTGCTGGATTCCACTTTTTCCAAAACTCCGGAAAACAAGTAGTGTACTGCATGGTAAATTCAAAAACTGACGTCAACTCCAGAATTGACTTTTCCACATGGATCAGTGCTTTCAGCCCTGAAATTTGGGTGATTACTATCGTGCTATTTTGTGGATTAATGGGTGTGTATAAAAAGACTGACTCATTAGGTAAATCGAATATTCATAAATTAACCAAACGTCAAAGTCCAGCAACATGTAAACCTGGAATGCCGTATCACCAAGGAAAGCTCATGTGCTTTATTTTCATCAATGTGTTATGGATGTTCGTTTCCATCTTTTATGGGAATGAGATTTTGAGTATTTTAGCAATTCCAGATCCCCCGAAGACTTACCAAACCCTTGCAGAAATCCTAAACTTGGGATACAAGATTTTGTGGCAGTCGTACATGAATCCACCATGGAACCGATTTTTTGAGGAGTTTAAACGACAAAAGGTTTTGGGCAGCCTTAACTCAAGCTTCTACATTTACAATGACTATTCAAGGTACTCGGTGACAGCCTCATATTTGTCTGGAAAGTTTGTAAAACTTGTGGATTCGGAATACAAAATTCAAATTCTCATTTATCAGAAGTTTTTGCGCCAGCAAGAAAACTCCAAGCACGCCGAGTGCTACACCTTACCTGAATTGATTGATGTAACATCTTGGTTTCTGGAAGTGTACACCGTAAACCGATTTTGGATGGTGGAAACGTA
>JAQIXX010005410.1:0-14029 GCA_034700605.1 Willowsia nigromaculata | reverse complement strand
TCATTAGTTCGTCGGCTTATCGTTTTCAATAGTATCCGATAGTTGCTTCCATGGGTCGGTTACCCTTCTAGTTATTATAGCAAGGCAAATACTACGCAAAGAGATAAATGAATTAATACTATGGATTATCGTGTGAGGAAAGGGGTATGTGTTATATTATATTGCTGGCTAGGCTGAAATCGTAAATGGCATAGCTTGGGAAATAGTTAAACCAATCACTATTCCACGACTGAAATATAATATTTCATACTTTTCGTCTCAAAATTGATGATGTGATTTCTTCTGCTTAACCTTAAGTAGAGTCTACACCTTGAGTTTTTCCACGTGAGCTACAAATCGGGAAAAACGGCCATTGCACTGAAGTCGTGAAATGTTACCAGGGGGAATATTTCACACAAAAATTTAAATTATTCCCCAAGCCAATCTACACCTTTCCACATGAAAGTCGGTGTCTTGCTAAAAAATAGTCATCCCACTTGCGTGTTTTATGTTCTGAAACTCATTATACGCAACATTGCGAAGACATTTTTAATTTCAATTGCATACTTTTCTATCGTTTGTGCCCTGAATTATTAACTCTTAACATGTCTTGATGGTTACTTACGATTAGTACTTACTTACTTAGTTAGTAGGCCTTAAGCTTTTCATGGTAATATCATTAAATATTTAAATTTATGAAGGGAAACATGAAATTTGCAATGCCCATGATCCTACAGAAAGTTTTTCTCGTTTTCTATCTATTCTTTAGAAACATAAAACACAAATATTGCAAAGCACAGAAAACATCTACTCTTTTCAGCAAACACGAGCATATTCAACCCGATAAGATACGATAAACTACCAGTTTACGGTATGGAGAGAAAGGGAGAAGTGAAAGCTTACACTATACATCTGATCAGATGCAGAATCACTCGGGATTTCTCGAGACCGACCTGATGCTTGAAAGGAGATGCATTCCAGAGAAAGAGGAGAAAGTTTTGCAAGTAAAACATGAAGGAATAACAAGCTACGCTTTAGCCACAGGAGGGATATTGTGTTTTAGACAACTTCAAAACATAACTGACTGCTCCTAAAAAGTGTGCAAATAAATATACATTTTTAATAACACAAATAAGAAAGTCAACGCCATCATCAATATCTCATTGTCTTGTGGGTAATCATGTAGCAATTAATTTTTTAATTCTTTGAAAATTATCAGCTTGTATATTTAATGTACAGAAGAAGTATTATTAAGTATTCTAAATCAAAGGTTCCCATCGCAGCTAAAAGTAAAGCTTGGGTACTTTACTTCCGGCTATACAACTAGGAAGAGGGACATTTCATTCAAGTCCGAAATGTCATCATCAGACGAGGAGATAGAAGAAGATTGTGAGGTGGTCTACTTTAAAACAATCAGTGAATCTAAGTTGAACAATTTGTTTGCCAAAGAGGGGCGTCTCAAAAACTCTCTCATTTTGGACACTAGGGACAACCAGAAATTCAAACAGGAGCATGTCAGGAATTCCTACAACATACCAAACGTGGAATATTATGGAAACGAAAGGTATTAACTTTCCACAATTAACTTAATATTAAACTGTGACAATTTCTAAATTAAATTTCTCATTTCATTTTAAAGATTTTCTACGAAAGCTGATGTCATGGAATACTTGTTGAATAAACTGTCTTGTCACATCGTCAACATTAACGTTCCCGGCCATTATGACAAAATCATTCTCTACGATGAGTACTCTAGCGAAGGAATCGTTTCTGACTGGCTAATCACCATTGTGGATTTGCTTATCAAATGGAATGAAGACATGAAAACTCATGTTTGGGTTTTAAATAGTGGTTTTGAATCAGTTAAGACGCGTTTTCCCCATCTCGTCACCTCAACAATAGACGGTGGGCTTCTAAAGCCTCCAGAAAGTTTCCCTCCAATAATCGAGAAATTCCCTGAGAGTCCCTCCATATCACCAGGAGCTGGCAAATCACTGGAATATTTTCATCTGTACATGAAAAGCTTGAACAAAGCGATCAAAAAAGCTGTTGAAAAAATTGATTTGCAGAGAAAGTTGGTAGTACTGGAGAAAGTCAAGGTCCTACTAGAAGAGGAGGAGATCAAAGAATTGAATAAAACTATCGATGATTTTGCCAAAAATTCTATAAAGTGTCGCCCATGTAACCAGAAATTTACTGTTATCATATGTAAATGCAACAGAGGACACGGCATCAGTCGGAATTGTTTGAAACATCATGTGGTCTGTCCCCCCGGGAAAGACAGGTTGCCCTTTCGCTACGGAAGTAGGGAACTCCCGGAAAGCTGTCCTCATGGAATAAAGCTTACAAGCCTCACACATCAGAGGCTCATGGCTACCGCATTGTCTGTAAAATGTTCACATGACAATGATACAATTCAGTCGTTAAATCAGGCATCTAGTCATATGAGCGATTGTTTGAGATGTAGAGGTACAATTATAACAAGGGTGGAGGTGAATATTCAGTTAGTAAAGATCCATAATAAAGTACTCACTAAGGAGCTTAAAGTTGTAAAAAAGAAAGTGGTAAGTAAACCTGCCCATTACGACGCAACAGCTTAGGTAAGAAATATTGCTAGAATTCGATTTACTGATAATATGTTATTTAAAAAGTTGCAGAATGAAACTGAATGGCTTGAAGTCGCCAAAAACGATGAGACTGAAGGTGTAACACGTGGATTTGCGGAGAAGCTATATACAAAGAAAATAATTTTCAATCAGGTACAGATGACCCTGGAATTAGAAGCAGTTATGAAAAATGGTGCAGGAATCATGGAAACGTAGGAACCTCTTCAGAAACATTATTTTATTTACTCTCTTATATATCTAACTTTACAGTCAATACAAAGTTTCAATCTTTTAAACTGACTGGCATTAATTTTGTCCCAAATTTGATTTTTAATTATAGTTAAACTCCAAAATTGAATCTTGCGATCTTTGTTTGCATGAAAATATAATTTTTTACTCATGTAACTTGTGATAATATGTATTTCTTCTTATGTGTCATATAACATAACATCCGGTGATAAAAAGGAAAGTAGTGAACAAATTGTCTTTGGAGGAAAGTTCTATAATATCTTTCAAGTAATGATGTAAACATATCGTATTAAGATTAATAGTAACGAAACTGGAACCAAAAATGATTTTGTAATCAAATATTGGGACGGATATTGCCAAAAATCGGCAAAACAGGGTATGCGTAAATATTTGTGTAATCGATTTTTGAGCTTTTTGAAAGTCTAGTCATGTTTGGGGCTAAAGAAAAAAACCACTCAACATTCCCTTTTGTAATATTTAAAGCCACAAACACAGGAAGCGCTAGAGGAATGAAATAGTTAGAGTTTGAATTCACACCTAGATATACATACTAATTGTCATGGTCTTGGTTCATGTGCAAAAACAGGGCATTTATTTTCTGTGTAGATATTTAATAGAGTTTATACACATATTAATGATTTTCATGACCCACTATATTATTTTTGAACGTAACTTAAGCATGATAAACTGTAATTAGCGTTTATACCTACCAGCTGATGTATATTATTATATGTCTTCATTAGCAATATACTTTTAGTTATTATGAAAGTCAAACGAATTGTTCTGAAAAAATGTTCATTGCGTTGATTTAAAGATAATACTGAGGATTTAGTTAAACCAAAGTAGACAAATGTTTCATTTTGAAAGGGTTTAAATAAGTTAGATATCGGAAAGACAACTAGTACCTAAATGTAAACATGCAATATATAAGCAAATTATGGAATATAGCTAATGCCATAAACCTGTTTTAACCAATGTGATCACTTAATTATTTTTGAAATTAAGGTTATTTTGCAAAAACTATATAATGAGGTTTTTAGACTAGAATTGAACATAGTAGAAAGTATGGTAAAGCTAAAAGAATGACCGTAAAATTATTTTACATTCTCATTTAGGCTTGTGTAAACATGCATGACGATTGTAGTATGGCTAAGCTAAGTAAAAGCCTAATCATGAATTTAATATCTTCTACTGTTATAAGATGCTATCTACATAGCTTTTCTTTCAGTGAATATTTATACAAAATAGAAATCAATTTAAATGAACAAAGGTTATGCAACAAAATAGAAGGTAAAAAATAATAACAACGTTCATCATTGGAGGTATAATTATATTTTATCTCTAAAGTCACGTCAAATATCTAGCTATCGTCATTTGTTGCTTTAGATTTACTTTTATTTGCGACTGTACGAGAAAATGAAAGAACGCCATTTCGTCACATGACTGAAACTAAAACTGGAGGTATTTTTTATTAAATTTATCCAAATTCTATTGATCATGTTTAAGTGAAAGTTGTAGCGCATTGGAAGAGAAATTAGGTTGAAGAGACGCGTGAAAAAAACTGCGAGCTAGAGAAGGCAAGAAATTGAATTCGTAGTGCTACTATTAAAACCATGCTTGGTTCAAGTTAAAAATGCATTGAAAAGGGCATGGTGAAATCAGGGTAAAGTAAAATGTGTGGAACAAGAGACAATCTTGTAGTGGTGTGTTAAAACTACCGTTAAAATCTGAATAGTACAGTAATAAAAGTCGGTTACCTAAATATACAAATCACGAAACATTCAAAGCTAAATAATTTCCTGCAATATTTAAACAGATCATGAAAAACAGAGGCACTTTATTTTATTACTCAATAATTAGTTGGGCTTATTATCTCATGGAGAGCTATCATCAATCTTTCTTTATATTTGTTCATTTACATTCTAAATATAAGTGACCGTGAGGTAACAAATGTCAGTGTCATTGGACAAACAAAAATAATGCTGTATTTTGAAATGCTTTATCCCAGAAAAAACGAACAAAACAAAAGCCTTTTTTTATTAGTTCAATGGGATGATACTATCATCATGATACAAATTGGGTTTGTAAAAGTCAAAGTACTGCATGGGACAGCACAACGTTACTATTTTTCATTGGTACAGTAAGTTTTTCAAGCATTTGGGTGTCCTTTTCAAAAGTAGATCACTAAAAAAGAAGGATTTTGCATAACGAAACATCATCCAAGGATGACTTTCCTTATTTTCTGTCTTTTCTTTGACACATATAAAACATAACACAAAGTACATGTAGTATCCTCAGTACACACGGGTATATCCAAACCGAGAGGATACGACAAACTACAAACATAAGACATGAAGATAAAGTGAGAAGAGAAAGCTTTCACCATAAATAAGTCCTATGCAGAATCATTCGGCATTCCTCGAGATCCACCTGATGCTTGAAACAAGATGCATTCTGAAGACGAAAGAAAGAGGAGAAATTCATTCCAGTCAAAACTTTGACTGTGACCAAATAACAACCTGCTTTGGTGCTAACATATGGATATCATGCTCTAATTTACTTCAATACGTAAATAAGTGTTGTAAAAGCAGTTGTGCAAATATATTTGTATTTTTCACAACATAAATTGGACAGTCAATGTCATCACCATTATCCACATGTAGATTTTTAGGTAAACTTGTGGCAATTAAGGTTTCACATTTTATAGATTTACCCGCTTGTCTGAAATGCTGGGGGTAACGTCACCAAGCGCAGATATTTCATCATCAGTCCAGGACGTGGAAGAAAATTTTGTATCCAACCCAGTCCAAAATCCATCCTCATATAAAACTATCAGTGCAAGTGATCTCAACGACTTATTTGAACAAGAGGGGCGTCTAAAAAACGCTCTCATTTTGGATATTCGGAGAACCTTAAGATTCAACAAAAAACATGTCAAAAATTCGGTCAACATACCGAACGCCGGATCTAATGGAAATGAAAGGTAGTTACGCCATATTATTATCTTAACTAAAAACACTGGTTAATTCTTCTTATCACTTCCTCGTTGCTAGATTTCCAACAAAAGCTTCCGTCATGAAATACGTCTTGGATTACCTGCCGTCCCACATCGTCAACATCAATGCTCCTGGTCATTATGACGAAATCATTGTCTACGATGAATACTCACACGATAAGTCCATTTGTGATTCGCTAAACATCATGATGAAAGCAATCCTGAAGTGGAATGAAGAAACAACAACTGACGTTTGGTTTTTAAATGGGGGCTTTCAATCAGTTAAGAAGAATTTTCCCAATCTCGTTATCTCAATCCATAAACTTGGATTCCAAGCGCCACCACTGAACTTCCCGCCAATAATCAAAAAGGTGCCCACGAAACCCGCTGTACACCCAGGACGTCGCAAAGCAGCCGAAATTTTGGCAACTTTCCATTTCTACATGAGAGCTATGGACGAGGCGATAAAGAAAATTAGAGAAAAGATTGAATTACAGAGAAAGTTGAAGGTTTTGGAAGAAATCGATCCCATCCTTAAAGCGGAGGAGTCCAAAGAATTAAGGAATGCTTTTGATAAGCTTATCGATGACCCTTACAAATGCCAGATATGTAAGGTGATATTCCCGGGGGTCATATATCGGTGCATTAATGGACACAGCATCTGTCCAAATTGTTCTGCCATCCCTCGCCATATCGAGCAATGTCGGTTCCCGGTTGAAGACAGAAAAGGCGATTTCCCGGAAATATTACCTAATGGGAGGAAAATTAGAAGTTTCAGGATAGAGAAGCTGATGGCTACCACTGTGGTGGTGAGCTGTCCAAATGACAATGGATGTGGTCAATCCCTGAAGGGGAATCAGATCTCCGGCCATATTATCGATTGTTTGAGAAATAGGGGTCCAGCTGGAAAATGGGTGGAGGAGAAAATTCAGTCGATGAAGGGGGACACTGTGGTGCTCAGTAAGCAGCTTAAAGACGTCCGAAATAGAATGGTAAATTGAGCTAGTAAATGTGAAACATAATATTAGTCGAGAAATATGGCTAGAGGTGAATTCATCAATATGTATTATATCAAAAGTTGGAGATGGAGTCTGAATGGCTTGAAATCATGGAGAAAGATGACACCCCCGGCCTGCCACGTGGATTTGGGAAGCAGATATATACAAAGAAGACAATTTTCAATCAGTTACAGATTACCCTGGAGTTGGAAACAGTTTTAAAAACTGGTAAACGAAACATGAAAACAGAATCTGATTGATTCAATAATACGTTGGGGAACTAAAATCGAATTTCTAATGAACTGGATGGTAGGATATTTATATTTACTAGTAATACATGTACAACTTTTAGAACGTGGAGAGCCTGAATACAATTTGTTTTAAATTTCCTTTCTTGATAATTTGTAATTTCATAATTAAGTCTCGCAAATTTTTTAATTTTTTTTAGTATATATGTAGGTACATATTCTATTGTAAAATAAGTTATTATGATGGCCTACAAAACACAGTGAGGAAAAGCACGGTGAACAAATCTATTTTTCTGATTGATTAGAAAGCTTTATACGTATGTGAAAAACAAATTGTGTAAAACCATACATCAGTAATTTATGTAGAACTTATTTACAAATTGATTGATGTAACGTGCATTTCAAAAAATATTGGAATCAATATATTTCACTGTGAAACTTATTTGAAACAACCGATAATACAGGGTATGTAGTATGTGATCATATTTTGAAATCTTGTTATAATATTTTTTATGAAAAAATGGTCTTTTATTAGAGATTAGAACTAGGAAATTCAAAAATATTCCATACTGTAGTAGCTGTTCTCACAAAACGAGATAACGGTTAAGAAGTGAAATGGTTACATTTTAAATCTTATTTTCATTTTCACTTTTTGAGGGAAAACAGTGTATTCATATAATGTAAGGGAAGGTAATAGTATGCAGAACTTTATTATCTTCTCGTGATCCATAAAACAATCTTTTGAAATATTGTATAATAATGATAATAAAACAATGGCGTTGTGGAGCTTATTTTAGAGTGAGTAATGCTGATGTACCTATGTAAATTTAAATACTTTGTTGATTGGCATATCTGCTAATTCTAGAAAATAACAGAAAAAACGAACCAATTCAAAATAATATCTCGATCTAATTACTGCAAGTTCAGTTGTAGCAATGTAATATAGACAATCTAGCAATCCTGCAGATTTTTTAGTTGCATATCAGAAATATAATCAATATACATGTAGAAACATGAAGTTTATGAGCCAAATATGCATGTTATCGAATCTAATAAACTGCTTTGGACCAAAACATTGCATATATATATTTGCAAAGTCAAGGTCACACAAGGAAAACTGTAGGAGGACTTACTAAGTATAGACTTGAACAAATGTAACTTTAAAAATGCTGTAAATGTTTTAATGTGAATAGCTGAGCTCAGTGAAAGTCTTACTTACAATTAAATACTTCTAACGATTTAAAAATTTCACGCTACTTTTATTTCCGTAAAATCTTAATGTGAATAGTTGAATCTAAAAGCACAATTGAAACCGAAGGAAAAAATAGTTTAACCAAGTAGTTCTCAAAACGTTCGAAAATGACATGGAAGTATTTGAAAAAGCTATTGCAACTTTGGAAACTGAAAGGAAAATTTAAAATGCTACAAAATAGTTTTGTAGTAACACGTCGCCTATTAGACTTTCTGAAGAAATTGAATCAAGAAAAAATATTCATCAGAGTCACATTTGCTTGTACTCAAAATAATTATACCATCAAACTGTATTTTGAAATCAATCTCTCGTAATTTTCGGTATGTTATTATACCCAGTTGTTGATAAACAAAGGCTATGATGCAACTAGTTGTTTCATCAGAGTCAAACTTTACAGTATAAAGTAAACATTTCTAAAGAAAAAATCAGTCTATCTCATTTGTTTTATGCGATCATTAATAAGCAGAATTACGTCACATCTGATTCGATGCTTACAAAAACTACAACAAAGCCTTTGAAAAGCTCTAAATGGTCTTGCTACTTATAGTTTGACTTTGCTGCTCATTGGAGTATGGGAATAGTTTGTATTTTTTTGCAAGGTACAATCAGTATTTGTAACGGACGAGATCAACCATAAAGGGTGGCTTGAATATTTCCGTATCGAGATATTAGGACGTCATGGCGTAAAATATTATTTACTATCGTAGCCTCCCACTGGTACTTCCGACCCCAGAAGATTTTATTGTCAAATTCAAATCCCTTTTACTCGGCGTTCATTAAGCACCCCCTTATGGGGAAGCCAAAGTAGTAAAATTCTATGAATGAAAAGATATATTTAGCTCACAAAGCTGCAACTTAGGATGGAATTTGTGATTTTATACCTGCATACGGAAACAATATTGTACTTGTGTACGCGATAATTACGACTTGCAATTTTATATATTGATCTAAATATAAGATGAAAATTTACAGTCTGATAGTCTGATGCTGTAATAACAAGTTCCATTAGTCCATCATCCTTTTTATTGTTTTTATTGGCAACCCAAATTCTTCCGGTTCCATGACCCATATCAACCAATATTTCACAGATCAATAAAAATACAACATATTGTGATGAAACCCGATGCTACCAGCGAACCTTCAAAGAAAGATGCGATTTTCATATAAAACATTCTCAATGACATCAAAAGGAATACTGGACATGACATCAGCTCCTGGTTACCACATGTTCTGGACGTAATTTAACTAATTTTCTTTCAACTATTAGAATTCTCTTTTTTATTGTTCTCTGTACTCTTGAGAAAGCTAACGGAAAGTTGGTGAAAGCTTGAGTTAAAAAAATAAATCAGCCTCTATAGCCAAAAAACCAACCAATCAAAATACAACATATTGCATATTATAGATTATGAAAACACATGATTTGTTTCGTCCCGAACCGCCGAACCACTACCATACTTCTCCCCGTATACTTTCTCCGCGTCATTTATCCTCTAGGAAAATTTTTCAATAACCAAAAACAGAACAATAAATGTGCATATAACATTGCTTCACCATTCTGTCATGCCTATAGACTATCAAATGTATTATTTTAATAAAGCTCGGTTTGCACTTCCACTATATAAATTAACTTGTCGCTTCAGTACTTCAATTCTAAATATACTTTTTATTGATGAATCTTTTCATGCCAAATACCTTTAAGTAGTTGATAATCCAATATTTTGGATTTGTTGCATTTAAGACAAGCAAAGCGAAATTATTCGATTTAGACAGTTGTGGTACTTGTCCATCAATAGCAAATACTGTATCACCTTTTCTTTGTCTCTGTAGTCACGGTAGCTTCAGTAGAAAAATTACATGCTGAGTTATAGACTAAAACGTTACCTCAACCCCGCAATATGCAGACATCGCAAAATCAAAGCCACTTTGGCACAGTTTCTATTAGGTACTGCAAGTTGGGTTTTCTAGTATCTTATTAATTGAGACATAAGATATGAAAAATATACATACGCAATCCCTCTATCATCTACTCACCCACTCATAAGCATATATTATCTTAAAAGACATAAAGTAAGGTGGAAACGAACAGACGAAAGTGAAAGCTTTTTCCATGGGTTTGATAGACAACAAAAATATAGAAAGAAAGTATCTTCACTTTTCACTATACTTCATATTAAATCCCAGTTGTTAGCATGGAATCTGTGATGCAGGAAGAGATAAATATGTAGCTTGTAAGTACAAACTCCCAGTTGATGAAAAATCATTCGGTATCTCTCGATGTCCACATGATGCTGAAAGATGTTTAACGTTACTCGGATAAAAGAGTAGGTCGTAGTGCAATACACAAATCTTGGTAAGTGATTAGGAAATCACTAGCTGATATAAAAGGAGATATACAGCCCAACGAAACATAAATCAAAGCAGAGAACTATAATTTGTATCTGCTGTACACTAAACATGTAACTCTCATTGGTGCCTTTCGGTTTCTTCGCATCCATCAGCAAATGAAAAGAAAGCGTTTGGACACATAATTCCAAGTAGCATGTACGGCTCTTGTTTGGTTTAGATTCATCCTCACTGTAGTGATCTTGTTTGAGTGAAAGTTGGAGAGTCTGTACAAAAAAGAGAAAGTTTGAGAGAGAAAATGCAAGAGAGAAAGAGAGAAGCCAAACCAGTGAAACTTCTGTGAGACAAAATATTGCATATGTATGAGTAAAAACTAGTCAGAAACCTTTCAACGTTCCCTCATAAGGTTTGTAGTATATTTGCATGCTAGACTGGAATGTGCTACCAATTGTTAATACCTATTTATAAGTAAAATGTTAGTATTAACATAAAAGTTTACAATGCTATGGAAGAACAATTTTAATATTAGATTTACAGAATCAAAATCGAGTAAAAAATATGAAATGAATAAGATACTTGAGAAATGTACTTACATGCGATATTTTTAACCACATGCGACCCAGAATTTTTATGTTATATTGAAGGAATTGCTGCTTACTGTAAAACTTCACTCATTCTCAAACATTGAAGACAACATTCTTTGTTTTACGTAAGAACATGACAATAAGTCATATATGAAATTTTAAAATTTTTGATTAATTTAATCAATTTCACACAGTTTAGTGAATACTTGATAAGCCAATGTACAGATGAATTTGTTGCAAATGTTTTCATTTATATATTATCAAACTATTAATATTAAATTCAAACGCTTTCACAAAAATTACGTCTTATTCAATCGCATTTTTTAAATTCGGCTTGATGTCTTGACTGGTGTCTCATCTCTGCAGTGCGGCTTTCAACATGTAGTATTTCTTCAGATGTTAGCAGAAGGTAAGTTAGATACGTTAACGGAAGGTTAATCAAAGAAATAATGAGAAGTACTGTCGACAAAAGTGGAGAAGATTTATGCAAGCAAACTGCAACAAAATAGCACAAAACTGTTAGAGTTAAGCACACAGTTATGTAAATTTCGGGAGGAGCCATTTCACGAAATTTGCTATTAACTTTAGAATCCTTCTTGTTCGAGTGGGAGAACAGATATCCGGTGATCCATGTCTTTGGAAGTTTACTTTATTAGAAAAAGTGAAAGCTGGTAAGAATCACATCATTATGAGTATGAAATTGGAAGCAGATATACATTTATAAAATCTACAAAAGTGTAATAAATGTTGTCGCCAGTCTACTTTTGCGTGCTTATTACTCTATTGAAGCATAGTTGTGTGTCGCAGCAAATGTTATCCAAATATTCCTGGTTTCATCATGCAGTAAATTCAATCATCATACATCATTAAAAGAAAACGCTATCTATGAAGAACGGCAATGTAAAGCCATGCTCTTGTTCGTTAAATATAATGTCTCCGTGAAGGTAAATTATATCACTCTAAAGCTTCTCCTACCTTTTCATTCGATTTCTCATTGCACAAAAAGGCTTCTCATATTTGAACCCTTTTTTACTTATTTGATTTGCCACTTTTGAAGCCACTAAGGAATCCTTCCGGCGAAAATGATTTTATGATCGTGACATAAAGATGAAAAGTTAAGGAAAGTATACCAATCGCGTGCTATTTAGATGCTGTTCATATGTGCAAAAGGGTATAGTAGAACTTAGTTTTCTTAGAACCACCAATTTCATAACTTATTGGTCCTTCAGCCGAAACCAACCACAACATAAATATAAGGCGCAATATAATGCCTCAATTTGTCATTTGGCACACTTTTTTGACGGAGCACACGAATTTTGATTTGAAGCATTCGGTCCCAAAACTTCTCGTTAGCTCATGGAGTGTCTTATGTTTACTGCAGATGTCTAAAAATACAATATATGGTTCACAATACTCGTAATTTGAATTAAACTTTTGAAAAACAAATATTGAAACTGGTTTAGAGAAATTTCACTTCTGAAAACCAATTTACGATAATTTTAACATCTGAAATGTCTTATTTTACACAAAATCAAAACATTTTTCTCAAACATTTCACACGTCAGCTACAGTGGCTAAGGGAAGATGATTGTGGGAATATATTTCCTTGTGGTTTTCATTGTTACTCATTTTTAACTTACATGTGTTACCAAAGAAATATTATCATTGAAATTTTTAAAGCTTTAACGTTTGTTGTTATCTAAAACCTATCACAAAATCATTATATTAGATTGAAGTGCACTATTATATTCATGGGGTTGTCCATTTCTCCAATATATAGTTCTCTACATGTAATCTACTGCATAATTTTTTGCATAATATATTATTTTGCAACAACATATTTATTTACTCACTTACTATAGACCTGTGCAATTTTTCGACAAAAAGCGTATGTAGTTTTGTAACCTCGCATAAATATACGAGGGGCTATATGAAAAGAGCTTCTTTAGCATAAGGAGTTATGCTGCTCACAGGTGTGCCAACTTGCACTGAGGCATTCATCTTGCTTGTCACGGCCTCAAATGTTTCATTGAGAATAAATTATATGCGCTATCTATGACATTGCACTTTTCTCCCAAATTTGTTACTACAGAAAAATTGTCATTCACAAAGTGGAACTTATTGCACCATCTAGATACAAATCCATTCCAAAAAACATATTGAAAACCGTTCTTTCTTTCTTCCCATAATGCCAATCATATACTTCTTGTGTTTTCTGCTTTCTGCAAGATCAACAACTCCTGTCAACCTAATCACTTTGATACACACTTCCGCTTTAAACGATGGTCTCAACTTTATTGCAACATTACTGCAGGTAATAGAGAAGATGGACAAGGATATGAAAAATGTGTGTAAGTGCATTCCAAAATGCTAATATTTATCATCGTTGCTGCCGCAAGGTTTAAGATTTGACTCCGACTAGATCTGCTGGCAAAAAGCTTCTTTGATGCTAGAACTTGCAAATTTGTATTTTTGAGACCACATCTGCGTATGGCTCAAGTACTTATTCCAAAAATACTTGTACTACTTAAAATAAGAGCGTAAAATAAGGTTTTTCTAACAAAGTGGGAGAAGCAAGGATTATAGAGTTACGTAGGGCAATTTCTATATCTAAATTGAAGCTGCGTTTGGAATTTCGAGACAGCAGAAGTGTTATTTCCAACTTGTATGTATGTATTTTGGGAAGGAACGCCAGAACAATTCTGACGCCCAGCCGAGTACCCACACAGACGGGGGTTTTTCGGTCTCTCCACAGATACACGGCTACGACATTAA
>JAQIXX010005409.1:0-14029 GCA_034700605.1 Willowsia nigromaculata | reverse complement strand
ATCCCTTTTGCTTTGCTTTTAATGTACACCCACTCACTGCGTTTCTTTCAGCCAAAACTCGACGCTATTTGCATGCGCCACCACAATCCAAGCTATGAGTATGTACGAAGTGATCACTTGTCCGGCCATTACATATTCTTGGAGCGCTCCAGGAATGAGCCAATACCAAGGTTTCGGGTAAATGTATGAAAATAAATACCAGGGTTGATATGGCATTCGGAGAAAGAGAGAAACTGAAGCAAAAACTTGGCTGATATTGGTAGGAATTGAAAGGTTGATAAGTATTCGCCCACCTTCTTGAATGGCATCTGTTGTGATAAGGTAATTATCTGGAAAGGTTTAAAATTTTAAAAAGGATTTTCCAATTTTTTATTTCAACTTATAATTTTATTATGCGTGTTGGTTAAGGAAGCTCACCAACATACTTCTTGTTGAAAGCCAGCATTGTGTTTATGTAATGACGAATCTAATAGAGAAGAATGAACAAAAATACAAAATAGTTCATAGTGCTCCCTATTATTATATTAAATAACTTATTTTAAAGCGAATACCGTACTTTTTCTTTGTAAATGTACAAGTTGGCGTTAAAGTAGACCGCGCAAATGTACCAGTAGACGCTGAAAGAGTTCATGAAAACCTCTCTGTATGTTTTGTTCCCATTCGAGACTCGGTTTACAAATGAATAGAGCTGGAAAAATGTGAGGAATATTGTCTGGATAGTGACAAAAAACCATTGGACTTTCCACAACTTCTCGAACTTTGGACTCCACCTTTCAATTTTGTACTCCTTTTCATTCCAGTGCCATGGAAACGCACCGGAAGTAGCGCCAAGTAAGAGGATAGCACGAAGCCTGTTCATTGTCTTATTATCAAGAAAGTGAGATCGGCCACTGATATCCCCGGCAGCAGAAGATGTCATTGAATTAGCTCTCGTTGGGCTTTTCTGAACAGCCGGAGAGCAATCATCTTCAGGAATTGGAATGTGAAAAGCAGGATTTCTTGTCACCCTCCCTGAAGTTGCAAAAGGTCGAATACTAGATGAAGACATTCGGAGTCTCGTATTCGATCCAGTTCTTTGGGAAATTGGACGATCGAAATCATTCCCAAGAACGGAATTGCTGTAAAGATCCCGGATATCAAAGTTGTCATATTCCTCCTCATATGACACCGCTGTTAACCCCTTTACCTGTAAATATATTTGAGGCAGTCATTCTCAAAACTTTAAGAATATTTGTTTGAAAAATGTACTAGAATTTTCGGTACCTTTGCAATATTTCGCTTCTTCCTTTTCTTTAAAGTTCCAGTGTTCTGCATCGCTCCAAGTTTCAATAACTCTTCTGTTTCTTTTTACAGTAACTTGCAAAATCCCCCCAATATTCGTATGCTCCAAGTTTTTATTAGTAGATGAAGAAAGTAGATTTGTTTAAGATTTGAGGCTTATTCGAACACTACACTTGAATTCTTCTAGAGACAGAAGAAAAAGCTGTTCATTTATATAAAGGATATGGGTACCAGGTAAGCATTTACAAAGTTGACGAGTTCTTGTCAAAAACACTTTAATTGACATAAAAAATCTGAACTGTCAATAGGATAAGCTCAGACAGTAAAACCATGAGTCGTCTAATAATGTCATATTTTAAACATTTAAACATGTAACCAGTGACGGGATAACGGATAATTTAATAATCGTTTTTAATTGTGCTTTACAAATAAACTATTTATGTCTCTTATCCAGAGGATCGTCTCACAAAGTTTGCTTTAGTGGTTGCTGACATTAAAGCATTTATTTATGAAATTTTGATGAGCTGTCTTACATAAAATCATTGCATGTATCTTGACAGTTCTTATCAATCACTATCTTTACTGATTTTAAAACGAAACTTTCCACGCAAAAGTATACCTTTTTTAATCGGGGATATGGAATTTTATGTAAAAACCTATTATTTTGCTTTGTTTGAGTTTTGCTAAATATTGAAAACCCATTTTGGCTCACTTGCTACAATCGAGTGCAGCTATCAATCTTATTTTATTCAACATCTCTAAGAAAACCAGAATATTTCGTGACAAGAGGACATTTTTTTCCTGTCTTTATGAATAGTTGGACGTCGTAGACGGTAAATATCATTCTACTGACACAAGTACCTTCAAATTTTCATTGATCAATTATCTCGTCATTTTTAACCGAAATTTCGACGTAAGTCAGTCTTTTCTGGTCTTCAATATAAAAGGGTTATAAATAGTGCATATTAACTGCTTTTAGTACAACCTTGATAAACCTGAAATTGACTGGTAAATTGTAAAATCAAACTGCTGATAATAAACCGTCCCCATGTCAATTTATAGAATATAAAAAAGTTCTCGCTTAAAGTCAAAAGTGTATATGTAAGCTAAAAAGCGTTTATATGGTTAAAAAATACTTTTAAAACTTTTATGTGGAAAACCATTAGTGATAAGACTGCGTTCTAATGATACCAGACATGTCCTATATTGATTAAGGTGAAATTGGAGGTTATAACTGTTTTTAACGGTAGGCATTGACCGTCAGAGCTAAAATTCCTTTCCCGCTTTTATTTAGGCTGTGCAAAAATATGTGTACCAACTTTACTGGTACCAAAATACGTATTGTCATCACTATTTGTGAAAAAAACGACATCTGGAGTGCTAGCTGGTTTGAAATATTTGTTACTCTATTGTACGCAAGTCAAAGGTAAATATATTGCTTTAAAATTTGGAAATACATGGCCCATCGGCTAGTTCCTAACACAAACGCTGTGTATCTAAACATAAATGTTAAAGGTGGTCCCACTAACAAATACAAGCCTGCCGTCATATAAAAAGAAAAGCCAACAGGAAACATCTTTCAAATTTTTCAAATCAGATTTATCCACTGTATTTGCTTGAATTAGATAGCTTAAAGCTGTAGACAATGTTCTTCCGCTTTTGAGAACAGCCAATCGAGAAACAGTGACTAAACAAAACTGCCACGTGAAGACACCAATGGTGACGACTAAACGCATAATACATATCGACATAACGCTGCTTTTTCCAAAGTTGTTTTCGTAGCAAATATTTTATTCTGGCAGGCGACCGTAAGAATTTTGGGGAAGATTAAGGATTGGTTTGTTGAACGGTGTAGTCCAAGGGTGTGGTATCATTTTTGCAATACTTTTTTAAACGATACGACGAACATATTTAGAGCATAAAATACTTTCCTAATTGATATAGAGCATTTAAATAACGAAATATATGAGTAATCGAGTTGACAACACATGACTAATTGCTTGGAATATGCATTATTTCTGCTTTTCATACTGCTCTGGTGCTGTTCAACTATCGTATTTGGGACTTTTACTATTACCAATGAATTTACCATGACCAATTTTATAAAAAATTTCTAATTTTTGATCAATCTACTGGTTACGACCGTTTGCACATTCCTCGTAGGTTCCATAATAATAATATATGGATAGTCCCATGAGCCCTGTAAACACTGCAGTACATTGGAGTGAATACTCAAATAAAACAGATGAACTGTCATATATGAAAGTATTTAATGATGATCAATATTGGTCTATCAGAAGCTAAATATTTAACTGTCAATTTTTGCGTCAGGTTGTGAACTTGTAATATTAATAAGATTTTGAGATAAATTATGTACCGTAAGTTAGATAATTTAGCTTAAATAGTGACTACTATGTAACATTTTACCTATAATGTGCGACATTAGAACGTGAGAAATTGATTATATGCATTATATAGAGGCTGTGTTGTAAGCATGTCTTAAGTTATATAACATATTTGCAGCAGATAAGGATATGCACTGTGCAATGAATAAATGTCACCTTTAAGTTCAAGTTCATTGAGAGTGACACATATTTATTCTTACGATTAGTGGCTTGACTTTGACTGTTTTTAAGATTTGTGTGATTTGATGAAAAAAAATTAATATAAATGTTACTTTTCGTGCAATGCAGAGCACTCTTATACACATTGTGTGCTTTGTATGTTAAAATTATAAACATTATTATTTAAGGAAATAAATGTGTGTTTTAAAATGCTAACTTTAGATTTGGGTATCGTTATGAAAGTAAATCGAATATACAATGGCATATGTATAAATATCTGCTTCGTGTTTTATTTTCAAGATTTAAAAAAGTGTTTTATTATATTTCTCATTTTGAGACATAAAACAATACGAAATTATAACAACAAAAGTTGTGTCAATATCAAAACAATATTTACTGAATACATTTTATGAGTGGCTTATACACCTACATTTCCAGTAGCGGACCCTGTTCCACTTGGCAAGTCTTCCACTGCTCCACTCACTTGGCTAGATAATCCCTCCTCTATATTATCTAGCTGCTGTTGAATACCGGAAAGCGAGTCTTGCAGGTCCGAAAGTTGGCTCGAGAGATCTCCACTGACCTCATTCACTTGACCAGTTTCTGAGTCAACTCCTTCTCCTAAATTGTTGACGCCACCCTCAACGCCACTCTCCGCTCCGGAGATATCGGGAACATCAGGGATTTGACCTGCCTCTTTGTCAACTGCATCACCGACACTCCCAACGGCTCCAGTGAGGTCAGATTCCACACCAGATGCTGCGTCTGTTAGTCCACCGATGGGAATTTGACGTTTGGTAAGTACCTATAGAGAAAATGTGGACACATAAAATCTGAAACTTTATATAAATTTTGTATAGATTTTGCGTAAACAATATTTCCCTTACGTGTCCTGAGACCATGTAAAGGCACAGGGAAAGAAGAAAAGCTGACTTCGTAATTCCAGACATGATTTCAAAATTTTCAGACAGATGAAATTAGGGATTTGGAATGGTATACTATTTTCAGGAGATGTTGAGTTTCTTTGGTGACTTTAATTGCTGTTTATAGCTCTTAGTTTGATATGTGTATGATGTCTTTAGTGATGTTTTTCACAGTATTTATACTACCCACGTATTGCTTCGTTCCATTAATATTAACATTTTGAATCCTATGTATGTGTAATTTTTTTAAAACACAACACGTCAATAGAAATTTCTATGGAGGATTTAGGAATAAATTTTTACTAATATTATGTTGACAAGATGTATAAGGTCAGGGAGTAGAAATTGTTCGAAGGGGAAGACTGGAAGTTTTTTGTTTTGGCGTTCATGTGTAAACCAAATAGGTATCATGAAGACATGCGTGCAAAATATGATGTACTTTGCCACTATCTAGAAAACCATTAATATCATGTTATGAATTTTAATCGTTGGAATTTTTATATTGAAAACATTTTTTTTCACGCATGATGGTCAATAAATTACGCAAGCTTGCGCCCACCAGTCTGGGAGTCGGGAAAGAATGTTTGTCTTTATATTTCATTCATTTTATCAATTAATGACGTTGAACTTTATGCAACCTTTATGGGGTTAATACGATACGTCTGACTCATCATCTTAAAATGTGTTTGTATTTCAAAGGCGAATGGAAAAAACTATTTGATACTATGACAGTTTGCATTTGCACAAACAGACGTTTTTGACACTATGAGTATGGGACATTCGTGCTGAATAAATAATATTCCAAAGTGTGCGATTATGGTGCGCATATGATGTAACTCAGAATGGCAATTAAATGAAAAACTCAATTTCCGGCAACCGCCATTCTAATAACATTTAATCCTTTTTCAAATCCATTTACCTGAAAATGAAGCCAAATTCAACAATAAAATTAACAATTTCACAACCTTGTGTGATTAGGAGTGACTATAAATATGTTTACACAGATGTCTATGTCCTGTATTGTTACTTTTTTTATATACAGCAGCTAAAAAGATTTATTTCAATTTGTACTTTGCCTCCTCAAGATTAAAGTTCAAAAGAGTGCACGCAAAAGTAAATCTTCAACCGGGCCAGTCTTTCTTCGTGGGGTCATACCACTCCTCTTATTATACTGTTAGGATTTTCCTTGGAAATTTTGTGTTAGTTTTGTTTACTTACTTCATTAATGATAAGCATAGCAAATAATATTGTTAGATTTTTATAAAGTAGCACGGATTTCAGAAAAGAAGCAAACAAAAAATATATACCAACTAAATTGCATAATAGCAATAAAATACAACATTGCTAATAATATGTTGTGTTACAGACTGACCATTTGGTAGATGGTTGAATGCAAATTTTAACCTTTCTCACGAACTAACTACTGTATATGTATGTATTCAGTTAGACAGGTAAACTGGAAGACCATAATTCATTTGACTGCGTCATAAAACTTTTTTGTCTGAATTCTCAAAATATTATTCTCATGATTATGATTCATGACAACATTCGTACATGACTTTATGCACTCCAGACATTTCAGACAACTTTTGCAGAAAATAATTAGAATGATACGATTTGGTTTTCCGGTTGAAATCCTGATATTATTTTCTTTAAAGAATCTACGTCATAGTTTATGTCAATGTTTTTAACTCGACATTTTAAGTGAAAAATGGACTTCCTCACTTCATTGAAAACTTATTTTAGGTTTTTAAGCATTTATTATTGTTTCGAATCAGTGATTTTAACATCTTTTTTAGATTTATTATACAGATTATCAATCTCATCTTCCAGATTTTTCACAAACTGGTTCAGCTCCTTTTTATTCATCACAGCCTTCTCTGCAATGACGTTGAAGCGAAAATGATTTCCGTAACTAAAAATCAGGACTACGACACCTATAGAAAGAGTACAACAAATACCGTAAAATCTGAAATAGACGCCTCTTCGGAATTACGCGCCCCCCTTTATTAGACGCCCCGGCGTCTACGGACTAAAAAGTTGACGGAGTAAATCAACGCCCCCTTTATTACGCGCCTCCCCTCCTAATAGACGCCCCCTTATTGAATTACTGAGAAGAGTCACATGCACAACAAGTACATTTGTATGCATTTAAGTTACCATAAAACACAGTATTTGATCTATTTTGCCTTATATGTGTATTTTCAACACACAGAGCATACAATATTACGTGAAAACCGTTTTTTCATATCGTAAATATGCATCATGAAGTAGATTCTATCGACAAACTTTCAAACGAAAAGTTGGTGGAGTAAATAGACGCCCAACTCAATTACGCGTCCCCCTTTAATAAACGCCCCGGCGTCTACGGACGAAAAAATCGAAAAACGCCGGAGCATTGATTTCAGATTTTACGTTAATTTAAAAATTCATGACAATTTGCTGCTTTGATGTGTCGCTAGTCACATATTGGAAAGAATTCTGTATAAAATGTCACATCGACTTGATAAATTAATTGATTAGACGCCGCATTGATGGGTTTACCTTACATTACAATTAAAATTATTGTGGAATATACCATGTAAATGTAATATTCCACAGTAAACAATCAGGGAAAGGCTTTAAAATTGCTACATCAAGAACGTGCGTCCAAATATTTCCCAAAAAATTCAATTAAAATGAATGCTTTTGATTCAGTGATTAATTATTTATTTTAATGGTTCAGAAAAAGTACTTACAATATCCCCACTAGTCTGCATTCTAAAACCTCAGGACTAAAGATATCCCGAAATTTGGAATTTGATTATGTTAAGCCATACTTGAAAACGCAATCCTTCATCGTAACAGTGCTAACTTGATCGACTTTTAATAAAGAAAGTTATATGCCGAAATTATTTTGAGGTCAATCGATATTGCTTTCTTGTGGTAGTCAGTATGCCTACCATCCTATAGTTAGATGGGCGCCTCTACTTAATTGAAGTCTTTTTATACTGTAATTTGCATTCCCAGCATACTAATACCCGACCAATGATAATACAAACTAAAAGATGCTATCGTGTAGGTTGCAGCAACAATGAACAAAGGCTGCGATTGATAATTGTGTTTGCAATCTTCTATTTCGTAAAACTCCAGACATAATATAATTGCAAATAAGAATTTTAGTTGTGTCGGTTCATAATTTAAAAACCGTAAGGACAGGTAGTAGGTAGTGGATTGTGGATAGTGGAAGCGCTAGGTAGTGGATTTTAGTACATCTCCTTTGACAATAGATTTAAAAGTTTTGTTTTCTCATATAATACTGAACAAGCTAAGGTAAGTAAATAATATTAAGGACTGAATTTGTCTCGCAAATTTTATGTAAACATGTTTCTTTACATGACACGTTGAATTGTAATATTCCATAGTTAACGTTGAACGAAAGGCAATACCATTGCTACATCTAAAAGGTGTGTCCAAATATGTCACTATAAGTCAAAAACATAACTGACAAGGAAAGACAAGTCATTCGGTGCCGCGAAAGTTTTAAAAAGCCAATTTTCGTAGCTAACTTAAAGTTTTATGCAAATTGAGAATCTGTAAAGATTTTACTACAGAAATGTAATTTATTGTGTCATATAGTAGCTTTATTGTAGCTCACAGCATTTGCGAATCAATGGCATGGAAGTCTTTCTAAAGTCTTACATTAAGAATTCACTTTCACTTCGCTTAACTCTAATACACACGAGCAAATTACAATGTAATTTTCTACTGCCTACGTTTGTCTCCATGATTGATTCAGCGATTGAAAGCGATGTGCTGATATATTTTGAAACGCTCAGATATAAACTAGGACGATGATTCATGGAAACATCTATGAAAGAAGGATCTTGGTGACGGTGAATGGTGCCCGAATTCCGTTTTGAAACATACATTAAAGTAAATTATAAGCATTTGAGAGGTATAAACATGCTACGAAAATGTAAATTTGAAACCATGTCCCAAAAATTCTAACATGAAATACGAATTAAACACCTGTAAGCTACAATAAAGCAACTATTTGACACAGTTAATGGCATTTCTGCAGCAAAACCTTCACAAATTCTGAATCTACGTATTATTTTGAGTAACCTACATCAAGTGGCTTTTCTGAACTCTCGCGGCACTTGGTGACCTTTCCTTGTGAGTTTAAATACGCTATTTTGAACCATTGTGTGAAAGTTTTTATTTTAAATTTTCAAAAAATGCCTTCAATGTTACCATTTTACAGGCTTTAAGTAAGAGTAAATGCCCTGTGATGTTAAATTTGATGTCACCAAACCACACAAAAAATGACATTGTTTAAAGTAGCAATGCTAACTTGATAGATTTTTGAACAAGAAAGTTTAAAATGTTTAAAGATGTCTTCATTTCGTAAAAGTTAACAAAGCCAATTCTGATTCTTATGTGTCGAAATGATTTTGAGATCAACTGATATTCCTTTCTTGTAGTCGTTGGCATGGCAACCATCTTACAATTTAATGTACGCCTCCATGTAATTGTAATCCTTTTGCTATTGTAATTTGCATTCCCAGGATAGTAATGCACAACTAACAAAAATACAAACAAAGTCACTATCGTATAAGTTGCAACTACGAACGCTGTAACTGATAATTGAGTTCGCAAATTTCTATTTAGCAGAACTCCACACACGACAATTACGAATGAGAAAACTATGCCCATGTACGGTACAATCATTTCTTGGAAGCAGTCATTTACTATCACTGCATACAAATAAGTCTGTCTATAATCAGCGATCCACTTCTGAATAAATTTTATTGGTAACCGTCGTATAAGTACTGTTCTATTTAGATGGATTCTCGATTGCTTTACGAGTCTAGACACAGCAATTACACTGCAAAACATACCATTATACATAATGAGACAGCAAAACGCTGCAAAAATGCTGTATGTCCAAAACTCAAACACAATCATTGACGCTCTAAAGAAAATAGTCGCAATCGGATATTCCGAAATCATTGGACAAATTGTAGCAGAAATTGGCTCCACATTTGTAAACGACGCCAATACCAATTGTATGAGAGGGACAATCACAGTTATAATTGGGGTATTGATCATTAAAAACTTAATTGGGAAAGAGTTTCTTACAGTTTCCGGCTGAAAAATTGTGTTTACTGTTGTAGCAAACTTGAAATATTCCACTTGAGTGTATGATATCAATTCATATGATAGGGAGGCCATTACATACCAAAAACATGCAAAAACTATGATGTCTCCTTCATCATTGCGATTCAAGGAATATAAAAGTTTTTTCACAATAAGTATCGCTTGAAGTGATCTTATAATTATGTGAACTTTTTTTAATACACACAAGTTCTTAGCAGGGTTTGGGTCATTTTTCGTTTCGACAATTTTGCTGATTGACGAAGATCGAAGAAAAGGGTTAAGATTTCCCGGAAGTAATTCAATCAGAAAGAGCTGGAGATGAAACAAAGTTCTGATGCTTATCTTTCCAGTTTGCAATAGCTTGAATAATTGTACTCCAAATCGTTTGGTTTTGTTAAATGTACTTCTCGCTAATGATATTGGCTTCCAACTATACAAACGAAACATGACTGAAATTCTTCTAGTATGAAAGTCATGCATACAACTCCTGAATATATCACAATTTATCCTAAATTTGAAGTAAATACAGTATTTCTCTCTGAATACATAATACGTATAAATTTTGTTTTAAAAGGTGACAGTTTTCAGATCCAGTTATTTTAGCTACCAGAAGATTTGGCGACTAAGTATCAGCTTCTGACTAGTCTATATAATTTAGAAGTTTATAGCGCCTGTAAATTCATAACCTACGGTTTTCTTGTTTTCAGTGTAGAGAAACTCTTATGGCAGAATCTTAGTGATTTCTGTTTATAATTAAAAACCAGTAAGGACAAATATTTTCCACAGAAACATTGTGTGGGCCGATAAGTACAGAACCCATAGTTAAACTCGTGTGTTCGATATAAGTCTACATTTTAATAATGGGAAAAACGTTTTCAGTACCTTTTTTTCCATGTTTTGCACCCTTTTTAACGTTTTTAGCTCCTTATGCAGAAGAATCAAAATTGAGGTTTTAAAGATGGTAAAAAAGGGTGATAAAACTGATGTTTAAAAAATTGTATGTAAAATTACTAAAAACCCAATTGGCGGCGACGTAAGAATGATGAAGAATGAAAATTCGGCTAAGAAATTACCACTACGAGATAAGATGGTAAACTTTTCTACACAACCGCAATCCGAATACATCGCTTCCAAAGATAGTTTTTACAGTAATTCGGATCAAATGCATGTGAATTCGGATTTGCATGCTGTACATCACTTTTTACCAGGGCAATAATCTTATCTTTCTCGTTCCTATAAATAGCGACTGCCTTCTCTCATTCATATATCAGCCTCTTTCATCAATTTTTTTTGTTATTTCTGATTCTCCAGTCACGCCTTCAATCATCCTCAAAATATCAATTTTTTCCCACTTGTCTTTTGAAAACAAGTAGTACGCGTTCAATTTCAGAATAGTCTCTACTGCTTTCATTATTGCTGCTTCCGTGGATATTTTTCTTTCTCAAATGAAAGGGAGGAATGACAAATAAGTGTCAAGAAACTCACACATAGGTATGCCATCCATGTTCATTTACATACAATATTTTTAACACCGGCTTTGTCACCCTTTTTACCATCTTTATTACCCCAACTTCGATTTTTCTGCATAAGGAGCTAAAAACGTTAAAAAAGGATGCGAAACCTGGAAAAAAGGGTGCTGAAAAAGTGTATGCCTTAATAATTCCCAATTTTCAGCTTAATACTACTATGCTGTTTATAAGGATATATGTAGTATGTAGCACGACAATCCAAACTGGGTAAGCCTAACAAATGTAGTCAGCATACTCTTAGAAACTAATTAGTTTATTGTTCATTACTTATGCCATTTAGTTTTTCATTGACAGTATTCAGAAATTTTCCGAACGAAGTATCTTAGAAACAAAAAATCAACATTGTTTTTTATCTTAAAAGTTGCAAAATCTAATAGATTTCTATAGACAGCGTACTTCATGATAATTGCAGAATTTTTAATTTTGTATAAGTATAGTAATTTTCACGGACCGAGTGACTTAGAAAATCTCTAAAAGGCTAACGCAAATTGACTACGTTCATTACCGTGAGGTTCGGATCTCAGGATAGGGAAATCATTAATTTTTACCAGTTCTACTGAGTGCATGCACGTGTGTGAATTGTTTGCCGATTGGTTAATTAAGGTTAATAATAAAAGGTACAACACTTCAACAGTTATAGTAGAACTCAGAACGACGCGTTTCGAAAAAGTTTAATTCAGCATCAGGTTCTGGTCTGTGGTCTGTAGAAATTGTTACTATTTTATAATTAATTTTAATTGCTCTACATGGCTTCTTATTGTTTTGACTTTGGCTTGAGATTTTTAGGGAATAAATTTAATTTTAACTTAAAACGTAATTTTAAGAGATTGTATGGTAGTATTTCAGATGGTGTTAGAAAATACTCATGGAAAGTATATTTTCTCAGAAAGAATGAGAGTGATAATATTGACGAGTAAATAAAAATAGCGATAAAAATCAGGAAATCCATTTCGAGTACAAAACTACAATGTCCACTTGAGCCAGTGTTATTTGGTAATGTATTCACAGCAGAATGTATAAGTTCACTGAAGAGAAAGCATGTTAAAATTAATCAACTACATTGTTATCTTGTTGAGGAACTCAAATCATTTATTCTATCAAGTAATGTAGTGATAAAACCAAGCAACAAAAATGCTGGGTTAGTTGTTATGAACAAAAATGATTATGAAAGTGAGATTCACAGACAACTAAAAGATCTAAATACATACATACCAACTACAACCAGTCACTATGATCTTGAAGTTCAAAAGTTTAGAGATAAAGTGGGGCATTTCAATAAAGTGTCATTTAGAGGCTTTAAAATCAATCTAAAGTCAATAGTTCCAGATGATAGTGAGCCAGCAAAATTCTATATTTTACCAAAAATACATAAAAAATATGAAATATTCCCTGTTGGCAGACCTATAAGTAGCAATATGAAAACTATAAATAGAGGTGCTGCAATTTTGCTAGACGATATTTTAAAACCCTTGACTGTAAATATTCCCACACTGTTGATTGACACTCCACATTTACTGACATTACTTAATAATGTAAAATTATTACATAATATAAAATATTGTCTAGTTGCGGCAGACATTCAAGCAATGTATCAGGAACTGCCAATAAATGTATGTAAACGAAGTTGTCTACAATTTTTTAATATGTATAAAAACGTCACTCAATTACCATTCCCAATCTCCGAAGATCAAGTTAAACTCCTACTGGATTTAAGTTTAGATTACAGCTATGTAAGCTATAATGATGAAGTTTTTTATCAAAAGAAGGGAATCCAAATGGGGAGTAGTGCCAGCGTGTCTGTCGCAAACATCACAGCAGCATTAGAGTTAGGTGGTATATGGAAAGATAATATGGTTTTAAGGAGACGCTTTATTGACGATATTTTATTAATAGTGGACATAACAGATATCAATGATGTGCAAGATTGGTTAAATGTAACTTTCAATCATAGTTTTCTCAAATTTACGTTAGAGATATCTGAAAAAAGTGTAAATTTCCTCGATTTAAGTATTGAGTTATGTGAAAACAATCGAATCAAAACCACATTGTACTCAAAACCCATGTCAAAACATGAATATCTCCACTATGATTCAAATCATCCTATACATATGAAATTGTCACTGCCATATTCTTGTGGATTGCGAGTTATAAGAACATGCTCAGACGTAAAAGATTTAAGAGGTAACTTAGACAAAATGTTTGAAAAATTTATTCGTAGGAATTATCCAAAAGAACTACTAGATAATACATTAACAAAACTTTTACAATTAAACCGTGAAAGTATAATACAACCAAAATCAGATTTTCATAGACTCCATCTACAAGCTCACAATCCTGAAATTATGCTTTCACCTGTTGAACAAGATCAGAAAAAGAGTAATAACAATAATAATGATGTTTTCTTTGTACTTCCATTTTATAAAATTCCCCAAATGAAGAGTAATATTCAAAATAAGATACAAGCCGTCTTAAACCAATGCAGTAGTGAGAGACTTAGAAAGCTTGCATTCAATATTAATGCAAACTTTGCATTCACCATCCCAGACCAAATGGGAGCAATAACAAATAGCATAGAAAGACGAGCTGAGCG
>JAQIXX010005408.1:0-14034 GCA_034700605.1 Willowsia nigromaculata | reverse complement strand
TTCCGATCTGGAATACTGTGACTTTCCTCAAGAAGAGGAAAATACCTACAACAACGAAGGAAATCAACAGGGGGAGGAGGAGGTCTACAATAATGGGGACACTGGCACCAGTGAAAACGAAAATGAAGTTTACGAAGACACAGATTACACAAACTACAATGAAGACATGGGCGAAGAGGAAAATAATTTCGGGGATTGTGACGAAGGTGTTAGTGGTGGTGTTGGTGATCAAAGTGAATTTTATGATGAGCCCAGTGGTGAAAATAATGATGAGATAGATTATCAGTGCAACAATATCAGTAACAATGACCACGACGACCAAGGTGAAACTGGTGACGGTGATATGATGATGAATGATGATGAAGACGAGGTGGAAGAGCCTGATTCATCATCGTCGTATAATAATGTTGTGGAAAGTGGTAAATGTACTTCTCCATTTAATAATAGCAGTGAGCCTCCGACTAGTGAAGAACTGAACAATGTCAACTCTATATCCTCGTAGTAGACTAAGCGTATAGTGGAAAATAAATTTTTTAGTTAAGAGTTAAATAAAATAATGAACAATTTTTTTGATCAATGAGTTATCTTAATTATATATAAATAATTAGTTTAAAATTATAATGATACTGTTGTATTGTTGTACGTTTTTATTGTCTGAACTAAGAAGAAATTTAGAGATAACTAATTATAACAGTAAAAGCATATTTAATTGTAAGTTTTCCAGTTCTGTAGAATAAGTAGAAAAATTTGTATATAAAATTCCCTCTCGGTCAAAATTCAATTTGTCATGTAGATAGTTTGAGATGAGAAATTATACAGTAGTAGTTTTTTTCAATTGTCGGTCATTAGTGATTGTAGACTAGTTTTTATTACAGTTTAAAGATATAATTTATTATTGCATGTTTTTCTTCGAACGAAATTTGTTTTGTTTTTTTGTCTCGTATGTGAAACGGTCAGTTTAAGAGAAAGACAATGGATATTGCATTTGCTGGTTATTTTGCTTGTCGCTTTTTATTCTAAAAAATTATTATTGTTTCTGTTTGTCTTAGTCGATTGTTGTAAAAAATAAGATGAAAACTCTACAATTAATAGCGTTTCTCTCTCTCTCTCTGTACTATATATTTGCCTTAAAGTATATGACAACATTATAAAATAATTAATTACACAAGAACGTAAACTATCTATGCAAGTTTTAATGACGATAATGAGTGTACTTGTTTCCGAAGAGGGAGAGATACGAAGAGAAAAAATAATTGTAATAATGTAACAGCTGGCATTTATCTTCCTGTGCATTGTAAATAAGTAATTGTTATAAAAAAGAGAAGAAGAAAAGAATAAATTATATTACGGAGACAGACTAAAGAAATCATAGAGTTTTCGGAATGAATTAATCTCTACTTAAAAATTATAAGCTATATGAATATTTTGGTAAGAATATTGAAAAAAATCAATGGGGAATATGGAAGGAGGAGCCATGACAACCTCTCAAATATCGAAGGAGCCGTGTGTCAGCAGGAGGAGAAAAAAAGATAATTACAGGTAGTTTAAATATCTATCGCTTTTTGATAGCTTTCTCTCTGGTTAATTATTAGAATTTATATGTGTATAGTTATGTTTTCCCTTTTTTAAATGTTAAGACAAAGTGACATGCTAATAATTACGATTACGATCATTTATGGAACAAAAAAAAGTGGAGCCTTCCTTGGAATTGGCGAGTGTGCGCGTAAATATTCATAAATTTAACATGGTAATTAGCTATTTGACTGGTGGTCCGAAACCTCTGAAGGAAGACTTAATTGTTGTAATAAATCTAATGTAAATATGCCATTCTCGAATAGAACAATTTTTGCTGTGCATTTATCAAAGCTCTAGAAGTAAAATTTAGGTATGATGCATGCTACACTGTATAGGTAGGCATGTGTAGCTATTTTATATCAAAGGAAGGAAAATGTCTATTCATGATGATAGCATTACATTTATGGACTACCTGTGTGTGTAAGCATATTATTATGACAGGATGTATTACATATTAAATGACTAATCATTTACGTTAAGATGAAAACTTGAAATTAAAATTGCAGTTTAAGCCTATTTTAAGTCAATGTGTATATAAAGTAGTTATGGTATACCTAAAAATTATATTAATGTAGGCTTAAGATGTAAAGAAATGTTTTAAAATAAATTATAATTAATAAAAAAGGAAAAATTAAGAGGTTTAGATGGAATGTTTTGATTTATGAATTTAATGGGGGAGCAAATGAATCTAAATATTGAGGAGGATCAGTTTTCATGCAGTGGACAGATTTGATGAAAGACAATTTTAGCTTGAGGTGCTAGGGAGCATTGTAAATTGCTTTTGTTTTAAACTTGAGTTTCGTTTGCATACTCCAAACTCTAAATATTTGAATCAACAGTTACATAATATCTGAGGATGCATACTGTTCATACCTTACTGTATTGACAAAAATTCTTTGTCTCATGATCATCGCGTATAAGGCTGATTGATTACATGAAACAAAGGAAGGTGAATTTTACATTACCTCTAGTAATTAGTTAATAGTAATGTAAAAATTATCCTCCTTTGATTGTTTCATGTGTCGTTGTGTCTTTCTCCTCTTAAAAAGCTTATTAGCCTTGTGATTCCAATATTTCGCTACTTATTCCATATGCACCGTTTTCAATACTATATTTGATGACATACCTATATAGCAAAAACACTCGCAAAAATTAATGCAAATTTTTACCCGTGAAGAAGTCGGTTCACAAAAAAGCCTGGTGGCTTCATGAATGCTGTTCAAATGTCATAGAAATCCTATATTCTACGTTAAGGGAATGTCTTCGCGATACGCTATCTCATCATAAAATGCATTCTAAAATAGTGACTATGAAAACAAAGCAGCAATTGATATAAGCACTCTAAATTATGGTATTCATTGAATTTTTGGGTAACTCATCCAAACTTATTTTTTTGCCTTCATTCAGCGTATACGTCCCCATATACTTTAAAAGTTTCACATGAGCAGACATGATGATTCTCCGCACTGAGAAATACGCTACTAGGTATTTAGACATGAAGGAAAAGCATAAAGGTAAAATTTTTATGAGTTTTCACAGAGAAAAATTACATAAAAAGTATAGAGATCTTTTAAAAAACCGTTTGGTACAAGTACACTCATAAAAATATATAGAGTTCTTTAAAGCATTGAATGAATGATCTAACATCTTAAGAATATCTTCTTTCTACCTTGGCATTATTCTTGAAACTTACCAACATTTTCCACACTCATCTTCTGCATTTCAACCAGAAGAGCTCCTGTAAACTTCTTTCCTCAATCAGCAATTTTCTTTCAAGACTTGCCTTTACTTCACACATCAACCTTTTCTTTCATCCTTCAAACCATCTTCTCTCGAAGAACTTCCTCCTTATTTCCCAGAGATTATTTTCTTATCATCTCTTAAGCATAATGTTGTCGCCATCATCGTGGACACACTAATGTGTTAGCATACAAACTCATAAAATCCATACCCGCACATTATATAATGGAAACAATGCTATCTTTTCATGATATCTCGACATGGAGTCCTCCATCAAATAATATCCAAATTCCATCCAAATTTCCACACAAATATATCTACAAGTTGTTGAATTCTTTTTACATGAACAACCCCACAGATTTGTGTCGTGTGGCAAAAGCCTGTAAATTTTTATAACTTTTCATGCATAGGTATTTTGGCTTTATGGCTTTTCAATATAGTTTCCTATGCACAAAAAGACTTTGTTCAATTTTTATGATTTAAGATGAGTATGAGTTCATGTTCAAGTGTGTTAACATTTTATCATGCTTTTTCATATCTATTCGCTTTACTCGGTAGTATTCACTGAAACATACATGAAGACTCAAATGTCTTAAAAGACGGTCTATTCAAAAATCTCAGCCAGACTACTGGGATATCTTCTTGTCATTTTTAAGTTGGCTGGATTGGATTTTGCTGCTCTCATCATCAGCCTACATTTTCACACAAACACTTTTTCTCAGTCAGTTTGTCAGTAGGAGTTCGGTTGGTGTGTTCCATTCATTTTACTTGTGCTGTTCATTTTGTTTTACATGGAGTGTGGTGTGTAAAAACCGACTGAGTAAAACTAAGCACTCATCTCATTCCATTTTATGCACGGAATTTACCGAGTATTTCCTAACAGCTAGTCTTCAAAATAAATACTCCAAAAAGGTAATACGCAATATATATGCTACATACACATAAATTTCCCATATAAAAAAATGTTCCAAAAACATACATAACTTCCAGATAGAACCCTCCTCCTCCAGATGCATGTTGCTTTTCCTCCAGTATAGTTTCATTTGGTAGAGGTCACTCAGGAGAAAATTTCTCCGGGTATTTTCCAATACAGATCAGCTAGGGAGGTGTCCTTCTTCCCTCCACTCAAGGTTTCCTCCATAGAAATACACTGGGCTTATATTACGTGTATAAGTACGTGGAATACATTTTCTCCAGCTTTTCCTATGAAAAGTATATACATACCCGGAATATACCAGTTTTCCGCTGTATTTCTGGAGAAAGTAAGGTGATGAGAGAGAAAGAGGCAGACTTGTAGGCAGTTTTTTTTCACTCCACTTCCGTATTTTTGGGAAATAGTGCGGAGAAAGCTGTGGGAGAGAGTGGAAGGCTCCATTTTGGATTTTCTCAAGGGATCTCCTCATATAACCAATTTATATAGAAAATTTTTGCGAATTTTGTTCCAAGTCGATTAATCGTCTTGCAAAAAAAAGATATAGAGTTTTGTGTAGGGAAACTAAGTTAAAAAAAAGTTAAATAATTTTGAGTTTTGAATATTATGCCAGTTTTGAAGTTGGCTATAGAGCCAACTGAAAACAGTGCAATTGCTAATAAATCCGGGATTGATTTCCTCTCCGTTCGAAGAAGCTCGACTTGTCGCGTTCTTGGAAACGCCATCAATCCTGGCCTCAGGAATAACTCGACAGCGACGACGACGAGGAGGAGCAGCTTGTGCGGGGGTGGGAAATCTTGATGGTGCTTCTTCGGTAGTTCCACCTCCACCAGTGGATCATCCAGGAGGACTGGTCGCAGTGGTTGGAACGGCGGTGCTAAAAATGAAGGAGCCAAGCTGACATCCCCTCCACCGACTACATCATCATCATCGACACGAATCGAGAATCACTCCAAAGGAAATTACAGAAGCACCCTCCTTCTTCGCACAAATTACTTCAAAGCACTTGACCCCAATATCATCGTCATCCCCACAATATCTAGTGATCTCTCAGTATTCTTAGTTGCACTTCCAGGGAAGCGGTAGCATTATCAGTATTTCTGCGGAGGAGGGGAGGAGGAGAAAGGGGAGGTCGTTCGGAGGTGACATATAGCCCCCTGGGGGAGGATTCTAATCTTACCCCAGTTGTTAGCACAAAAAAGACTCATAACTCATCTCTGAACTCTGTAAAACCTGTAATCAGTATTCTGGAGAAAATATTCACAATTTTTATCATTTATTCTTTTTCAGTGATCTTTACGTACCTGGACTCTCGGAAATTTTATTTAAAAAAAAAACTTAAATATTTAGAGAAAAATTTTACTTAATAGTTTTTAGAAATATGAGTGATAAAAGCAGTGGTTGTGGGGGAGACTCTGATCTCGAGTATACCAGTGGGAGTGAAGCGTCTTCGTCGTCGAGTGATATGATCATGATGATGGGTCATCATTCTTCGGATCAAGACAGTGATCCGGATTCGATGGAGGAGGAGTCTTATGAGGAGGGACTCTCCAGTTCCTCGGCGAATAATAGTGGGGGTGAGGAGGACGAGAATGGGAAGAAAGTTGGGGGGAAGGAGGGCGCAAGTGGGAAAGGCAACTCGAACGACTTTTATTTCGAGGGAGTGGAAAAGCTGCTGGAAATTTGGTTTACCAGATTGGATGGAAAAGGTGGAGGGGATCATTGCAGTATGAGGCGAATTCCAAGGTACGCCAATTTTTTGTGCAAAATTCATAAATTTTATATGAGATGCTGTTAAGTAGCATTTTAAGGCTTCCTTGACATTAGAGCCCTGCCACTGCAAATTTTTTTTTTGCGGGTTTGCATCCATCATGATAAATTTTGCAAGCTAAGTTATCTTAAGTGTTTTGCACCCGGCATTTCTCATCATTTATTTTGAACTCATTTGCCATCTGCCTATCTTGTCTGTACAGCCAGTTGCCGGCTCATAATGGCTCATCTTTTAAGAAAGATAATATATTTTTCTTTACACATAGATAGGTATACCTGTTAAGATGTATGGTCGGTTGCTACGGCAATAAAAAAGCCGGTGTTCTAATCGTAATCATAAGTCAACAGAGTGTGTGTGCATATGCATAACATGTAATGTCATAAAAAAAGTAAGCTTTTTAGTGAAGGTATACATGTAATTCTTGTCTGTTCATCAGCCATATCTTAAGTATTTGCTTCGAGTGCAATGTTCATGTTCTTATGAGAGCTCTATATATTTTTATACAAATCTTGCGCATATCATTCAGGAATCATCATGTATAAGCAATTAAGAGACTCTAGTCTCGTCGTAGACACGAAAGAGGCACGGCACCACCGCCACCACCACAAACTCTATAAGCTTTAAAAAGCAGGAGAGCACACGTTCATTAGTGCAGATTTTTATGACATTCCAGGCACTAAAAAGAGATATTATTATTACATAATGATGTGTACTGCATTCTTTAATATGATCTTTGCAGCAGGCATGAAAAATCTTCCAATAGTATGATGCGGCGTTGCAGGGATTTTCTTTTTCAGAGTTTTCAAATTGCTAGTAAGGTTAACAGTGGGAATTTTCAGGTTTGCTGTTTCAGTTCAATGAATGAGAACTGCAAATTTACTTTTCATTGCTGTTATTTTAGGACTTGCTAAGATGCTGACAATGAAAATGTGCAAAAAATACTTTGTATTCAGGATTTAACAAAGCTCTAATGCTAAAAAGATTTTCTGTGCATATCTAATGATCTGTAATTGATACTGTGTAAACGATCGACTCGAAGTAATCCTTACGGTTGGTTAAAGTGAAACCTAACTTGCTTTAGTTTTTCTGGAAGTTGTTTTTCAGCAGATGCAAATTGCACTGCTATATGGCTAACCACTCGTTATTGGAATTTTGCAAAAGTTGGTAACTTAATACCTAGAGATGTACATGTGCATGTATGAGAAATACAAGAATTATTATTGCGTGAGTGCTTCAAAGCTTGCAGTTCTCTTGTTTTCTTCCTCTGCATACGGCTACCTTCATTTTGAGCAGAGAATATTTAACATCTCACAAGTTCCTTTTAGAAACGAGCAAAAAGACGGCAGCTGCAGAAATTCTATACATTTTCGTGTATTAAGCGTATATTCCTTTCATAAACGGTATGGATTGCTTTCCTCGTTGGTTCCTTGTCAAATTTTATGTCGGGGGATCTTCTAAAAAATATATGAAAAAGCCCTACATAGATAGGTAATACATGTTGTTAGGTTACGAAGTGATCTTCATGCAGAACTGGATATTCCGTCAATGTAAAATTTGTGACGAAAGAATAGGGAGAGTAGAAGATTAAGCAAGTCATGTTCTGATCTCTGCAGTTCTGGTTGGATAGGAAATTCTGCTTTTTAAATCTTACATGGAGTGAATATGAGGAAGATGTTGAAAGTAGGATTATTTTTACCACGACCTGGGCAACACTTGCCATAATGCCATGGCAATGGTGTAGGATGATGATGACAAGAAGTGTTGCGAGAGGAATGTGCAAGGCTAAATGTGAAGTGTAGAATAGTCAATGGAGTAATAAAAAAGAGAGGAAGTCGGCAATGCAGTTTTTGTGCAATGTTGCAGAAAATTGTGGTGATGATAAGAGGTTATCCTGCAGAGCTCAAGAGAAGAATGCATCCTTGCACTTTTATCGATTTAATTGTTCTTGTGCAAATGAAATAAAAATGCACTTTGAAAAATATTTTGCCTTTGGGGTAAGAGATTAAACTTTTGATGACGGGCTTAAAAAAGAAAGGCATAAGGCTTATTGAATGAATGCCTACAAAGTGGAAAAGAAAGCAAAGAACCTCCAAATAAAAAATAAACATTTACGCTTGCATTTTTACCTTAAAAATTACTTTATTTGATTCAGAATTGCCATTTGAAGCCACATTATTTGTTCATGATTGAAGGTTGATAAACTCGTTAACAATTCAAGGTTTATTTTCAAACTTGAATCTACTTTAATTTGTATCAGGAAACATTATAATTTTCTTTAGTAGCCCTAGCATTTAAAATGTTAGTTTCTTAATGCAATACACAAAGGGTTTATATGCATAATATTTTTGTCAACCAAAGCAGATAAATGCTTTTCGAATATTTCAAGGCAACTCATTCCGCATTTTGTCATAAAAGTTTCCCAGCATGTGATCATAAAGTTTTTACATTCAACTCAAACTCAACTTCACCAGATTTTGGTAGAGCTGAGGCTGTCTTCAAAACAAATGTACTTTGAACTGCGCTACTTGTTTAATCCAAACTGAACACGCACTTTTTAATCTTGTGACTCAGGCTGTTGAGATTTAACCAGATAAATTGATAAAAACGCAATAGCAAGTAGGTTTCCATATAGTAAGCCAAATTGTGGCTGAATTTTACAATTAAAAAAAAATCCGGAGGAATACAGGTCCCATTGAATCAACAGGCACATGCGTGGGCGAAGACTTGAAACTTGTGCTTGCTTTAAGGCATATAGGTATGATATCGTGCTCTTCTTGCTTTCACCTGTGGCTGACGATTTCTTACGTCAGAACAATAATGCTGACGTTGGCAAGATACATGGACACACACTTTTGGCATGAGTCGATCGATATATCAATATGACCGTTAATATGACTAAGCCCACATGACATTCGACATTTTATAAAGAAAACGCGTAAAATTTTCGTCAACTATGGTATTTGTAAACGATTGCATAATAATAATACTCTCTTTTGTAATTTGCAGACACCAACTCGTGGAAATGCTGAAGCTTGTCCATTGCGAGATAATCGACTCGGTATCCAACGACGAGATTGATTCTTACGTCCTCAGGTAGCATTCAAATCCATGTCTTTCCTATGCTGTTAATACTATTTCTACACAGGCTTCGAAAATTTCAATTTATGATTTGTCCAGTTCTGTCCCTGATAATATAAATATACTAAGGTTAAAAATTATAAGGTAAATATAGTGCTTCCATTATTTTTTAGCAGAAAAAATGTGTCCCAAGTTCCAAGCATATGCACAGGCAATATTTAGATTTTGTGCAAGTTTAGAGGATAAATTGATACGACAAGATTATGTAAGACTTTTCAGTAGAGTAAATAGGTAGATAACCTTAGAAATAATAAGACGTATATTTTTCATCTAAAATTTAAAACTTGTAAATATTTCATATTTATTATGCTCAGGTCAACAACAGATTCCCTTAAAACTGGCTAGAACTAAATTGCTGAGCCATTCTTGATAATTAATCTTAAGAATATTATCTCAGCTGAAACAGAATTAGAGCTTGTCTTTTCTCTACCTATATAATATTAATGACTGGATAACTTATACAAAACCACTTAACTTCTCATTATTCATTTTATAAGTAGGAAATCATCAGTTCAAACCAAACCCAAAATTCGATTGTGTTTGCCTAAAGGCTATTGACATTTTTCTTAGAATATTGAAACAACTGAAATTCTTAGATATTAAAAGCATTCAAATATTCGTTGTTATTCATCCAGTTTGCTTCCATGAAATGTGTCCCAATATCAGATAAGAACTTGTCCAGCTATCTAGTATAATGATGTGTTTCTTACACACGTAAATGTAATAAACACTTGGGCAGATGGATTTCAGTGGGTGTAATCACGAGCAGAAGACATGATATGAGCATCAGAATTAATATTTGGCATGTGTTAATTCAAAGGTGTTTTTCATGTGCATGCAACTTAGTCATTAAAATTACTGCTTGGTTCAAAAACTTCTTGGAATTGTTTACTTGTCTTCAATAAATTCTAAACAGCCAGCTTCTCACTTTTTAGTAGTCGAAATACTTGTATCGAAACATACTTGTTCTAACTAGTTTCAAATTATATATAATTTTTCAAAATGGCTCATGAAATATCAAAATTAAAGCATTGAAAATTGAGCTTTAAAAGTTTTAAACAGGCAGATGTTTTGTTATTATTTATGATTTGCATGCTTTCCAGATTGCCCCATATTTAAGGAAACATTATATTCATATTATGACTTGATGACGTGGGTGGGATATTTTATTACATTCATAGAATTGAACTTTTGGCAGGTGCACAGTTTCAAAAACAAAACAATATAATTTTATTGCAGTTTTAAAACTGAGCAGTTGCTGTTTCATCTTGTTTCAATAAACGTGTATGGAAAATTTGCGAAAACATTAATATCAGCAAAAATAATTGACTTAAAAGACCATTGGGCATAACACTGTTCTATTTAAGGAAGCAAAACAAACCCATTTGCGAACATTTTCTAGGTTTATCCCTTGTTTATAGCATAATAAAGAAGCATTGCGTCATCACAGAATTCACTTTAAACACGAATTATACTTGTAAGCGGACTATTGTTCTAGAATTTTGCACTTGTATGATCCATGTGTGATATCGTAAACATCTCATATTTTAGTCATAAAATTATGTAATTATTCATAACAGTAGAGTTCAACTTAAACAAAATAAGAAAAATATACGAAATAAGGCACGTGGCATGTATTTTCTGATTGGACAAGTTATATGGAACATAATCCAATTTGTGCATGTGTTTGTTCCTAAAGCGAAAACGCAAAATAACGCGAGGCGACACAATGACGATCATAAAAATTTGTCGGGAGCTTTACTAGTTTGAGAGTAGATCAGGCTTACTCTTTAATTTTGGCAGCAGTCCCAAAAAAAGAATATTCGGATAACGTATTACGTGTCATTATGTCACTTTTATTCTTACGACTTTCGAGACAAAAATGTATGAGTACATAGGGTACATGGGATTCTTAAGCTTGCTTTCGTGGTCCTCCTTTTCTCTTTTTGATTCGAGCATGTTTACATAGGTTGAAATATGAATACAATCCTACAATTAAATAAATAGTAAAAAAAGCCTTTTCAAGAAAAGACAAGCTCTGTTCTGTTGTTCAAGGTCAGAAGCACTAAAAAATATAAACTTACATAGGCACTAACAACCGTCATTCTGTGCCCATATATATTTTCAGCAGGATTTAGAAAATATGATTAAAAATTTAGGAATTTGGATAATATTTGCTTAGAGAAAACAAGCGAATTATTTTAAATTGTATTTCGGAGTCGAATGGACAATATCTATAAAATATATGACCCAGTTAGTTGATATAAAATCTGCCAATATTACGTTTTAGGCATAAATGCTTGATATGACTAACCCGCAAATTCATTAGCTGTCTTAAACATCCAATTAAGTATTGTAACTATAGCATGCATCATATTTCCAGTGGTCAATGAAATGATATCCCAAATATATTATTTAAATACTATCTTCGATAAAAATTGTAATGTAAATAGGCATGAGAGGTAAGGCATGTCAACAAACTCTGTGTAATTTTATGCCCCTACTTTTTGACCAATGTTTACTCTTCCGCCTGCTACGCTACGTTATTAAAACTGTGAAGAAACTTGGAGAGCATGTTTGATGAGTTGAATGGTGCATTGTTGTTTGTGAATGATATGAATCTATATTTAATTTTTAAGTTTAAAAAGTCAGACGAAACAGTCAACAGTGATATCAGTGACCTTTCAATAAGAAGTAGTGTGTCCAAGTGCTTAAATTGCCTCGCAACCGAAAATTTCACAAGCTTTATTATCTCTATTCATTCTATTTATATCTGCGTATCTCTAAAGTAAAGTATTATTTTTTGTGTGGTCCACTATTTCATTCTAATTACTGTTCCAGGAGGAGCAAAAAAGCATGATGAATGTTTTAAAAAGTAAAGTCACGGTATCAATGTTCCTAAGAGAATGAGAGAAAAAAGTGACCACTTGACCGGTAGTGAAAAAATGGCGAATTGTGTGCGTCAGCCACCAGAGCTACAATCAATCCATCATCCAGCCACGAGCCAACAAAGTCTGTGTGTGTCTGTGTCAGCCAAGCCTTGAGATTTGACTGATGACTCTGCTGAGCAATATGGGTACTGGCAATAGACGCCACTCTCTGGCTTGTTGTCAGTACCCCAACAAAGTATGAATTCTATTAAAAATGAATTGAAATCGCCACAAAAACAATAATATCTGCTACAGATATTCGAACGCTTTCTCCTCTCTCCAAACTTGAAAATTTTTAAAAACAATTTATAACATATTTCATAGTCAAAATTTCATGTTTCAAGACATAATTCCAAATATTTCAAAATATTTCTTTTAAACATTTAAAACCTAACTGCCTATATTTCAAAATATTCAAATTAAAGTTAAAATTTCCAAATATTTTCTTGAAATCATAAACGTTTGTTAAGAGAGAGGAGGGTGCGCCCCCCCTGTGGTGGTGTGGGGAGCGGGGCTCTTATGGAGGGACGGGTGCCTTTGACCGGTCATCCTCTGGGGAGCTGCCCCCAGGCTCTATGTGGTACGGTAGCAATACCCCCTGGATGTCCTGGAACTACCCTGATTGCCTGCCTACACAAAGGTCAACTCTCCATCGAAATATGAACTTAAAATATATGCACAAAAGAGAAAGTTTAGCCTTTTTCTTTGCAAAATATTCAAATATTTCACACTACGAGTTGATACACCTTTCTTCTTCTTCTTCAAACAAAACAATTATTGAGAGAGTATACGATTTTATTAGAGAAATCGTGGGTGTTGTGTAAACAATTTTACCGTGGGCAGGAACTAAGGGTGTTACCCCTCGCTTTACCCACCGGTGCGGTGGATAAATAATTATATTATGATTAATGAATACTATATTAATTGTAGTGTAAATATGCACTTAAATATTTATAAGCAATTTAAATATATATTTGCGCTTTTACCGTTATTTATATTCTTCGCGTTTGAATAGTATAATTTACTAACTACTAACAAATATACTTGTCGCAACGTCTTTACCTACGCGCTTTTATTTTCTGTTATGAAATGTTTTTCACCATTGAATTTTGAAACCCATTTATAATTTTTGAAGATTCCAAAATATTTTATGTTCACCACAATGAAAAGTTGTTAAAAGTCAAAGAAGGAAATGGACAAGTTTAAAGATAATTTTTTTTGTAATGTCAGCTCAAAACATTTATGACTGTCTCTTTTAACCAATATTTTTTGTTTGAAATGGCTAGGCTGTCAACAATCAATCATTTTGTTTCAAAGTTCCAAACTTGATGAATGATTTCATTGAAATGAAAATCATGTCCATTTCTGAGCAAAAAATAAATTTTTTATGACTTTTTCAACATTTAAGATAAAAAATATTACGATGAATACATTAGAGCAATGCGCGAGTCGCAAATGAGCATAATATTTTTATGAGATTTTTTTACATGAAAATTCTAATCTCTTGTTCACTCTTGTTTTTTCTCTGTCTTCTGATAAAAAATAAATTACTGAATCCAGCGAGAGCAGCTTGTTTGTCAGCCAACGACGGCTTATCTTGAAGACATGTGGCACGACCACTCCTCTCCAATGTCTCAAGTTTCTCTGGACTCTTGTCAAAGATTACACTGGTTTTGATTGCATTGAGGTCAGTACATTAATAAAACTTGAAATACGTCATTTTGATCATGAGTTGAGGTGATGAGAAAAAGTTGTGTGGAGAAGGCGTCAAAAAGAGGAGCATTCAATGACCTCTGATCTTCATATTTTTTCAGGATGTCTACTATTCCCACAAGAATTACAAGCGACCCCAAGTGCAAAAGCTGCCATACCGGAATTTCGACAACGAGGTCAAGATTCTCGATGAGTTCTTCCAGGACTCGGGTTGTCCTTCTGGAGGATCTGCGTAC
>JAQIXX010005407.1:0-14038 GCA_034700605.1 Willowsia nigromaculata | reverse complement strand
GAGCTCCTTCCTTGTCTCCGCCTTTTTTCAGAGCCTTGCTCACCGCCTCCTTGGAAAAGAGCTGATGGTGATGTGCGACCTCCCCTCGTGTGGGAGTGGGATTCCTCACGAAAAACTTGTCCATTATTTCCGTGTACGTATTAAGCGCATCTTCTTGGAGCTGGTTGTTATAGTCCACGCTCTTTTGTGGTGGTGGCTTTCCGGATGCTTGGCCATCTTCGAAGTGCTTCTTTAGCAGCTTAAATGTGTCGTCAATCTTTTGAGTTACTGTTTGCTTCACGTTTTGGGGCAGCTCCTTTGCTCCAAATGTAGCCCTCCATTTTTCAGGAATTTCCTTGAGAACTTGACTCTTGTGCTCGTGATGGGAAAACTGTAGCTCTTGAATGGACTTCACGGAGTTCAAAACCTTGTCCATTTTCTCCTCGTAGTCGTTACCGCAGTTGAAGAAAAAATCGTCCAGGTCACCCATCTTGAAAGGAATTTATTTTTTATAAGATTTAAAGGAGCTGTTTTTAGTAAATTGGAGCCCAAAACCGTATTGAGAAAAATTTTTGCTGTCAAATACTCTGATTTTTTATTCAAAACGTTTATGAGTTATTAGTAGTTAGGATACAAAATGTGGTACATATATTAGCAAGTGCCACTCAACTAAATACGTCTATGGTTACAAGTACAGGTTACATTAAACAGATTATAAGTAGAACCATATAATATACAAGTTTTATGCGTTCCACAAATATAACTTTAAAATTGTGATCATAACGAATATAACCACGAGATAAATAAGTGATTTCGGGAAGGTTATTCTTCTGATAACTCATCCATTTATTAAAGCATCACGATAGTGATTTTCAGAGCAAGAGGACTTAGGATTCATCCTATTCTTTATTACTTCACCTATCACAAAATGTTTTGACATGTGAACGAATCGCATAGAAACCAATCGTTTCATGCTTGCATATTTGTCATATTTTGGCCTATTTTAGATTTTTTGTCCAATGTTCTAGGACACGTGAGAGATTTTTGTCTATATTTTGTCATATTTTATCATGTTTGCTGACATTTTTGAAGATTTCTGAAATATTTTTTAACTAAATATCTAAATATATTTTACCAGAAAATTTTAGGAACGTTTTTATATCTGCGTAACTTAATGTATATTAAATGGTAGTGTGCCATCGTATGTGTGAATGAATATTTTTCAGAATGTGTCCAATTAATAGAAGTTGGAATTTTGTATTCCTATTTTGGGAATTTTTGGTGCATATTTGAATGCATAATTTGTCTTTTTTGTATATTTCCTTGTACTCTGGTGATTTCATTTCCACTTTCACATTCATTCACTTTCGACAGTGTTTTCCTTATTTGAGTTGTGGCGTAACACTGGTGTCAAGTGTTTCATAGTTTATATCCAAACATATTTACCTGGCATCAAATAGAATCAACAATTCACATATTTCTCTGGATATGTAAGTACGAGTTATGTTCTGCTTAAGCATTGCAGACTTTGGTTACAAGAATGACAGGTACACATGTTAACGAAATTGGCGAGCCGCAGAATAATGGAAAATAATGTGGATGTAAGAACCTATGAGAGATTTCATAGTGCTAACAACACAAAAGGTCAGTTGTGTTAAGGACTTTTTGCTCAATGCACTATAACCAACAAGTTTGTCTTGTCAAGGAAAAATAGTTTTATCGATTAGCGCTAGCTAACGACCTGATTCAACGGTTGACTCTGGGAAGCCTTTTGTGTCAGTCAGAAATCTCGGCTCTAGTTGGGATTATCGCCAAACCAACCTTAGAGGTCAAATCTCTTGTGCTTATAAAGACTTCTTATTCACTTATTAAGATGACCGACTGACTAAATTCTATATCGCACTTTTAAAATTCAGGACTTATTTTATGGTTCAAAACTTGGAAGCATTTTTGTGATTGTGGAAATTGAAATCCAAGCAATGGCTGAAAATGAGCTGCTGGAAGAGCTTTTGAGTGAGTACGAGTCTAACATGCGGGGTCATATAAATGACACGACAAGCATTGAAATGCTGGCAGGATACCATAAAATTGTGAAAATCGAAATTCTTTCAAGGTCTCTAAGAAACAAATGGACACAAAAAATGGGCACTCTTAAATTGCAGCTTGAGTTTCGCCAAAAAATTCAATTGAAAATTGAGGAAGCGTTTGAAAGTTTGAAGCAGTTCGCAACGAATGTCCAATTTGTTGAAGACAATATGGAAGCAACTCCTGTCAATCGTCAAACTCCTTCGTTCACGTCAGGGGAGATCCCATCGCTCCCATCAACTAGATCATCAAGCTCCGTTCCTTTAGCAGTTTGGAAATCAGCTTCTACTACCGCTATGTCGAATGAGCATGCAACAAGTGTCACCAAATCGCCTGCAAAGCCTCCCCCTATTCCACGAACCCCAACATCTCCTAAGCCGCCCCCGTTTCCTAAATCTCCTAAGCAACAACTTCAATTGTAGAACTAGCAATGCAGTTATTCAATGTTACATAATACGTACGTATATATAATGCAATTTACAACCAAAATTGTTTTTAACTTTAGAAATTTTAAACTGCTAAAAATATTTTCATAAAAAATCATTTGAAAAATTTCATGCAATGTAAAAAGTTCGTGTTGATGCTAAATATGTAGTTTGAAAGATTTTGTTGTCTTTGCAATTGTAAAATATTAATTTTTTGTTTACAATGAATAATATATTCTCAAATTACGTTGTTTTCAATATAAAAATTGCATTCAGTGTTCACTTTTTGACTATGAATTCTGCCCATATCGATTCACTGTGTGATTTTCCGATTTATATTACCAGATTTATTTTCTTCTCAATTCACGACAGCCCTTCAATTACCAATAAAGAAAGGTAGTTATTTCTGTGGGTATCAAATGCAAATCTATTAAAACATAATACTTAAAAGTGTACTCGCTTTTATTTATCTCGAAAAATGCATTTAAATTTCAGTCCTTATTGTAGTGTTGACACCATATCTGCACCAGAGCAATCAGTTTTTTTATTGAAAGTACAAATTCTTCGCTTTTGATGCAAATATCAAGTTTGTATCGAGGAAAAATATTATGGTATTATAGATTACCTCGAAACTTAAATGTAAAAACTTTAAAAATCGATAAATTAATTGAATATCTAAAGAGTAGTGTGTTGAAGTAATGACTTTAAAATTAGCAGATTGATTTTTTTAAATGTCACTCTTGGAAGAACATAAAAATTGTGTCCAACAACTGAAACAGGAAAGACAATAAAGTATCATATTTAATCAATGACAAAGGATGTATTGCTTATATGAGATATTAAAATTTTATTCTTGTGCATAATAATATTTATCATACAGAATTATAATCATATTATAATTAACTACATCGAATTATCTATGACAAAATACGTTAAGTTGTTTATTTACATTCGTCATGTTACATGTAGGTATTCATTCTTATAGATTACAAAGGACATAAACATATTCTCATAAACTAAATTTATGCCTCTCTACAATCTCATTTACCTTAAAATTTTGATCGACAATAGCATCTAAGGTGGCATTCACATCACTGCACACACTTTCTGCTCTCTCCACTGTCTCCATCGCCATTCTGCGCATTAGAACTCCAATCCGCTGTTCACCACTTTCAACTTGCTCCCTTATTTGCTGACAAACCTTTAGCAGAGCCACTGCCTCTGGTCTTAGCGCAGGGGCTTTCAACTTTGATAGTTTACTTGGAACTGGCGGAGCAGATTTCTTTGGGACACTTGATGATGAAGCTGAAGTCACTGCTTCTGACTCATGCCTTACAGGCGCATTACTTACCGCCGGTACATGAACAGTATGGTCAACAATAATTTCACGAATTGATTGCGGATTACCTGACAGTTTAATCACAGCGCTGAGTGCCAGCCTCTCATCAAAGTCTTCGATATCTGTAAGCTCTGACCTTGATTGAAGGAGGCTTTTGTATGCGTTTGTCCACATCTGGCTAACTGAACTTGAAATGTACAAGCATTGAATTGGCCCTTTATTAACATTCTCCCCTAACATGCTATGTACTTTATCGTATGTAGATCGTAATATTGCGCCTGGATTTGCCTGTTTTCCTATCAAATTTTTCCACTTGTTTGAGTTCAAACTGTTATCCGTAAAAAAGGAAAAGATTTTGCTAATGCTACTGCTTTTGGTTTTTGACACCTGCATCTCCCATTCATGTGCTGCCGCAGCCACCAACTTTACGACATTTCTAGAATCTCTAGAGTAAGCCTCTACGAAAGCGCCATTTGCAGCAACTGTAATCGTCAAATAAATTGAAGTCGGAGTGGCATAAATATTTCTTATGGAATATATCGTTACCGCAGACTCACTAATGAATGATACAATTTTGAAACCTGCTTCGTACGCCACTCCTCTTAACATCGCTCTGTGCTCCACATTCAGCCATGATGGAATCAAAATCATTGCTTCATCAAGGTTGCCAGTAATTGAATGACCTTGCACTTTGATGGCAGCAAATATTTTTTTGATTTCCGTTTTTGAACTTTTGTGATTCTCTTTCGGGCCAACCAAAAACAATTCAACAAGGTCAAGTACTTGTTTGTCCTTGAATTTGAGCTTTGTGGTGGCAAAAGAAGTTTCAGGGTGGAATACCCAATCCCTCGAGTTTCTTTCTGGCTTTTTATCGGTATATGCACCCAACCGAATGCCGTCGTTGGTGAAAGATGCGCATATGAATTTTCTAGCCTTACCAGAATCACTCCTGGCGTCTTCAAACCTCTCAGATATGTAGTTGTAGTAATAATTCATTTGAGTTATTGCAGATTGCTTTTCAGTGGAATTTAAATTATTGATTAGTCTAGACATGGTTTCATCATGACATCTTTTAAGCTGATTATGATCGGCGAATCTTTGCCATCGAGAATCCATCGTGTTTTTGTACTCAAAAGTGGCAGCTTGAATCTTGTTTATGGGCTGGTGAACTGTTTTTACATCATTCCTGGTTGCTATGGATTCATCCTGAGACGGTGTATTCATTTTGGGTTGAGCCAATGTGGAAAGTTTTGGGGGTAACAAAGGCGGCATCGGTTTAGATGAGGTGGGTAATACGGATGGTGTGGCTGGATCAATAGAATGGACTGAATTCGAAATTGAGGATACGTTTGTCGCTGCTTGCAGAAGATTTTGCGATGATTCACATTGCTGTTTTAATTCCAAAAAATGTGCTGCAATGAAATTTTCCATTACTATGGTTTTCTCAGAGTGGATGTTGTTGATTTTGGCAGAGAAATCAAGAATATGATTTATCATGCGTATGCAGTACTGAAGCATATTTCTATGGATATTTTCAAAATGATTGTGGTCCTCTTTCAGATACGCAGACATTTTGGTTTCGTAAGTTTTGATGATATCTGTGGCTACATGATTTACTAATTCCTCTTCTTTTCTCGCAATTTCCTGGTTTTCTTCTTGGTAATATGAGAAAAGTTTGTCGCCGGCTTCTACGAGACGCTTTATAGTTAGTGGTCCATTTGCATGGTTTTTTGACTTCAGGTGTGAAACCGCTCTTGAGCTTGCAAGTCTTGAAAGGCGCATCATTTGTGCTTCGTCTTCATGACCAACAAAGCAAACATAGTTGTCAAACATGTTGAGTAGCTCCAGATTTAGCTGCTGGAGTACATTGTGAAGATCCAAAAATTCTTGGTAGATATTCTGATGCTCTTTGATGGAATCAATGATGACCTTCAAGTAAGCCACGTTTGTTCCATCTAGCTTGTTTTGTATCCATGCGGTTACTTTTCTGTCGACGTCTTTAATAATATCTTGGGATACAGCGACTGCACATTTTTGGGGCATTATGGTTTTCGCGATGGTGGGTTGATCCACTATTTGCTTTGCAGCTGGCACAGTGCGTATTTGAAGCTTAAGTCCTTCCTCACTTGAGTCATCGTCAGCGTATCTCGACTGCATTTGAATTAAAACCATTTATATTTTCTACGCAAGTAGTTTATCTATGAAATTTAAATTGGAGAATACACATACCCTGAATGATGTAATTTCTTTCTTCCAAACGGGAAATTCCTCTTCACTTTCAGAATGGCGGTTCATTTTCAAAATTGGTGCTATTTAATGCACAAAAACTTCATATCTGTATTCAAATAATTGCTCGCATTTCTAAAGTTTGAAATGAAGTTACCTGTTTTTTCTCAGATTCTGCAATATATTTTTCTCAGGTTTCGTTCAAAGCGTCACATGAATAACCGGGTTGATTGGTGTAACTTTTTGGACGTGAGCCAGGAGGATCTTTAGCACCCCAGGTTAAGCATTTCAAGCGCAATGTAGGTACATCATCAGAAAGCGTGTGCACGAAAGGTTGCGTCAATCTACACTTGTGTTGCTGTGACAAATTATGACCGTGGTAATCAGAAAAGGAGCCAAGGTTAGTAGAAATTTTCAACCATCGAACTAATTATCTCATGTTGAATATAATGGTGTTAGGCTGTGTTAATATTACCTCGTAAAAATAAGATGATGTGTTATTCGGTTCACGCATGTACAACCCAACTCTTTATTAATCGTACAAATTGCAGCAGGATGGTCCAAATGCAATCTCATTCTCGTACAATATTATCGTTATACAAATATTTGTTTTAATACTAAAACTGAGATTTTTATGGCCTTATAAATTTGTGGGTTTAAAAAATCTAAATATAAAAATAATAAAAAGCACAACACTATTGATAGAACGCACATGTTTCTTGTTGCATGGTAGTCAGGTAAAGGTTGCTGACCAGTTTGCAGGTTATGAATTTAAGCGGACCTTTAGTCCTTTAGAGTCAATTTTCATTGACAATTAAATTATAAACTGCTGAGTAGCTTTATTTTCTGTGTTAATTTTACGATTTTGATTGTCTTTGGTGATCTTCAAGTGTCGTAAAATATTCTGCGCTAGTTTGCATCAAGTGAAAAAAATTTTGTCCACGTGATTTAGGGACACCCATTATAGTAATGACTGAGCATCAAAGTATTCTACTTAATAACTCATCAAAACTTATCAGGAAGATAAAATATTGTTGAAGTTTATTTGTTATTTGTTCGGAAATTTTCAGCAATATAATATGGCAATTATAAATCACTTATTAAGTTACATATAACAAGATATCTGCATATAGGAGATTTGTATGTCATAAATGTGTAGAGTAATCAGTAAATTCAATAATGTATATTTTGTGCTAACTGCTTTTCTTTTATAAGCCTGAGTATGCGCTATTGTTTTACAATTTTTCAATAAATGCATGTTGCATACATATTCATATTAAAATAGGGACTTGAAAGGTTAAATAAAACTTGGGGAAATAATTTTCAAAACTTTGGTAAACAATAATTCTTCATACTTTTTTGGAGTTGAAGTTGTTTATCAAATAATATTTGTTCTTAACCGTATTCGGAAATCAAATCATTTTTAGAATCATGGACGACACGCAAACCGAGAAATTTTTGGACGAGCTTGTAAGCTCGTATGTAGCACTACTAATTCAACATTGGGGTGAAGCTAAATCGATTGACGACTTACTCGGTTATCACAGAAGTGTAAAAATTGAAGTAATTTCTCGACAGCTCAGGGATAAGTGGAGGGAACAAACCGGGCTGAACCAGGTTCCTAAAGACCTTCACGCTAAAGCGCAGCAAAAAATAGAAAATGCATTCGACGATTTAAAAATCCAATTCCTCAACAAATCCAGAGAAAGCAACGACTTCGATCCCGGAGCCATGAGCACCAGAAACACTACACATTCGTCAACAACAAAGCAGCCAAACGCAGACCAAAAGCACAAAAACTGCTCGGAAGAGAAAGGTACAAGTAGCTCTGAGCAAAATGACAAGAACAACAAGAGTGAAAGAGGAGAGGTTGCCATAGGGATTGATTTAGGAACAACAATGTGTTGCGTCGCAGTTTTGTACGAAGGTAACGTAAAAATTGTCCAGAATTGGCGACAACACAACTCAAGAACCACCCCAAGCTACGTAGCATTTCTTGAAAATGGCGACACCTTTGGTTCCGTGGCAAAAGATCAAGCATACAAGTATCCAGAGCGTACAGTCTACGACGCGAAAAGAATGATAGGGAGGTCATGGAAGGACCCAAATCTCCAACGCGACAAAACCATTTGGCCCTTTGAGGTAGTGGAGGAGTTTGGGAATCCAAAAGTAAAAATTGGCGACAGGACAAGGTATCCACACGAGGTGTCTGCAAGGCTTTTATCCCAGTTCCGCGCAATGGCAGAGGACTTTTTGTATATGAAGCGGGGTACAATTAAGAAAGCTGTTATCACGGTTCCCGCTTACTTCTCCGAGCCTCAGAGAAGAGCTACTCACAACGCCGGCGTCTGTGCGGGTCTAGAAGTTCTCAACATCCTCAGTGAACCAACGGCAGCTGCCATAGCCTACAATTGGGATAGGAAATTGAAAGGAGCACGAAAAGCTCTAATCTATGATCTAGGTGGAGGAACATTTGATGTTGCCATAGCGACTGTAGATTCAGGTAACGTAGATGTCCTGTGCGTTCATGGGGACACGCATTTGGGTGGTCAAGATTTCGACCAGTTGTTGATAGAATATTGTATCGCCGAATTCAAGAAAGAAACAGGCATTGACTTACTTGAGCATCGAAACAGTGATACCAAAACTGTACGCGATTCTGCCCGCAAACAACTAGCAAGACTTAGGCTTGCATGCGAGAGAGCCAAAGAATGGCTGGCTGGAGCACACACAACGACAGTGGATCTTGACTGTGTGGCTGGAAATCAAGACTTATTTGTGACGATAACCAGAGATAAGATGGAGGAATTGTGCAGACCATTGGTCAAGAAGACACTAGATATTGTTGACAGAGCCATCGAAGACGCGGCAAAGAAAGGGTTGGACGGGAAGAAGGATATTGATGACGTCATTTTGATTGGAGGCTCCACTCGAATGCGACTAGTTGGGAAAATGGTGAAGGAATATTTCGGGGGAAAGGATCTCTGTGTGAGTATAAATCCTGACGAAGCGGTAGCATATGGGGCTGCCATACAGGCTGATATTCTTTGTCAACGCGGTCGTGTTAGCAGACGCAGCAGCACCCTCTTAATGCCGGAAATTGAAGATGTGACTCCTCTCACCCTGGGAATCGAGTGTCTTGAAGATACAGTCTCTAAGGTGATCCTGAGAAACCAGAAGATTCCTTGTACATTTGAAGAAACGTATTACACCTCAGAAGACGACGAGACTCGGCTCCGCTTTACAATCTGTCAAGGGGAGAGTGACAAAGCGTCTAAGAATATTCAATTGGGGGAATTCATTTTTGATGGGATACCGGAAGCACCCGCTGGACAGGAAAAGGTGAAGGTGGCCATGACAATTAACACAATGGGAATTTTGGTGGTGAAAGCGCAGTCGCTGACGAATGGCAAGGAAAATTCAATAGCTATCACTTCAAATCAATTGGGCATGAAGGATGAAGATATCGATATTCTGAGAAAAGAGGTATGCATATGTAACGTAGTATTAACAACTTGTAAGAACTTTTGGACAAAAAGCGCATAAAAAACGCAGGCTTAATTCTGTTGTTTTTATTTTAGCTGGAGAAGCTTGAATTCTAGTCCAAATGTTTGTGCAGATTCCCGGGATTTAAAAATTTTACGTTCGACTACTACTGTGAATACTTTCGTCTTTTAATAATAAAGTAACATATCTTTGTAAAAATTTGAAACGATAATTTCTTTTGCAGTAACAATTGATTTTTAATACTTTATGCTAGTCCCATACTACTGTCTTCTTGGACACTTGGACTTCTCTACTACTTGGAAATTTAAAATTTGAAATTTTGCGCAGAATCATTGATTAGGAGGGATAAAAAATATATTCTCAAAAGACTGATATAGCTGACGGTGGTTTTTTAATTTCAGGTTAACTACAATGTTTTCTCATTTATTGAAAATGTTTCGTAGTCTTTTGCACCCACTAGTGTTCACTGCGTAATTGTTGCATTGCTAGACTCTCCTCATTCCCGTTGACTAGACTGTACCCGTTCTTATTTACGTTGGAGCCTGCATGACCACCATCACTTATGGAATATTCTTTCTCCTTCCTCTCCAACAGACTTTGATGGTTTTTACTTTCTGCCAAGCGCTTCTTCTCATTTCTATGAGAATTCTCATGACAACTCTCGGGGACAAAACTGGAGCTGAAAATTGGTCTGACGAAAGGATGTATGCAACTGGATGAGGGTTTCTTGTTTCGATAGTACGAGGAAAAGGTGGAGGCGATCAGGCTGACTAAGATTCCCACGAGAATTGAGATGATTGCGGCTGAGATTGCATATAGAAGATAAGAAAGCTGGAAAATTTTGTCTGGCCACTCGCTACAAAAATGAACTACAATTCAGTAAAACCCATAAAAATTATTTGTATTATTTTCCACGATTTTTTCATACTTACCTATATGTAGTTTGGTCATCTTGGTAAACTGGTGTTGTGGAATTAGAGTAAGTTTCTCGATCCACAACCGGACATCCATCTATAGACAAAGAGAGATAGGCTTTTGGACGTTTTTTGAAGAAAAGTGAAACAACGCTGACACTTGCGATAGCCACGAATCCTGCGAGCATCCCAACAAAAGCCCCCACAGCATTCACACAAGGCATAAACATAGCCATCAGAAAGACGCCATATAATGTTCCAGCGGTGGCTCCAATTACGGCAAATGTTGCAGTGAAAATTGTTCCCAGATTTTGAGCAGAGAAAGCAAGTCCCATGCAAATGAATCCAAAAATGACACCACAGGCACGCGACACATTGGTTTGTGCTCGTGGAGACATGGAGCGGAAGTACTTGTGGCGGGATAGGAAGTCTTCCCACGTCACTGCCGCAAGTGAGTTAAGACTTGAAGATAATGAGCTAGAAAGAAATCATGAAATAATGATTCCGTAATGTAAAAAAGTAATTGGCCAACATCAAATATCTCAATTAAGAAGAATGAAGATTAACCTCAAAACTGCACTAAAAATACATGAGGTAAATATTCCCATCATTCCCGGAATTTCAGCCAGTTCATGGACCACAAAATAGGTTACAATTTGGTCCACCTTTTGTATATTGCCTTTTGTTAGGGGATCACAATGGGCATAAAATGCAAAAATTGCGAGTCCAGTGACCATGCACAAGGACATGATCACCAGTTTTAGTGGAGCACTATACGCAATTACTCTGGAATGAAAATGTTCAGCATTGGTGAATTTTAGATTTCAAGCAGAATGTAAGAAGTAACTTTTCATTTGTCCTACTGTTTAGCTTTCGAACACGTTGACATCCCGCTATAACGCTGCACCTGAAGCTGATGAATCCCTGGTTGCATGAAAGAATGAAAACCCGAGCCAATCAGGAAATTCCAGAAGTTGTGTCGAGTGAACGGATCAAACTTGAAGCTACTCGAAATCAGTTCAAAGTAGATAAAAAAAATGTCAAATTCGTCCTTCAGAAGTACTCCTAGCATACTAATCTACATGAAAACCGTTTGTTATAGCTTACTCCAGAACTTGTAATCGCTGCCCCTCACTTGCCAATTGGAGTGCCGTTTTGAAACCCCCCGAGGCTGAAATTCCCTTCCATACAATAACCAACATGCCACTGATCATCATCAAGAACTGAAAGGCGTCAGTCCATACGACAGCCTTTAGTCCCCCAATATTCGTGTAAATCGTAGCGCAAACGCCAATTCCCAACACACTCATCCACATCGGCACCCCCAAAAACGCTTCCATCGCAATCGAAGGCGCATACAAAATTACACCATTCAATGTCACTTGCTGCAAAATAAACATACTCGATGCCAGCCATCTAATACATTTTGAATCAAATCGTCTCTCCAAGTACTCGTTTATGCTGGTCAACTTCATTCTATAGAAAAATGGCATGATCACAAACGCGCTTAGAGTAATGCCAACTGCAGACACTACGTGATGCACAAAGATTTGTGACCCATTCCCGTATACCTCTGAAGGGACTCCAAGAATCGTGATGGCACTGACATAGGTCACCTAGGCACAGATAAATACAATTTATAGATAATTCTACAATGACGAATGAGGAGGTCAGGCGGAGGTCATGGATGACATTTTTGAAACCAAACGCGGATTCTATTCTCAAGCTTTCAATCACATACTGTGATCATCATCAGGAGATCACTGAATTACAAGAAGAATAATAAATAAGCAAAAAAATTAAGACTGACAATTGGAAAATTGATGAGTTGAAGGAAAGATTGAAACTAAGTAAACATTACGTGATAAGAGGGGGTGCAGTTCTTTTTAAATTAAAAATTGCACTATTTTGAAAAGAAGAAAATGATGTTGGATTTTCTAAACTTAAGCTACTCCATTATTGTACAGAGATATCAATTTTTTTCAATTTAATTTAGTGCGCAGACGTTTCATAAGCGACTGTAAGGAGGCATCCCATATTGTAGAAATTTGTTCACCACGGGATATGTTTATCGTATCATTACTGATTTATAATTTAAATTTTATAATTTATAGGTCACCATCACAGACGTAGCGACTGGAAAGATGCTCATGTTCCGTCCACCGACCAACAGCTCCTCATTCGTATTCTTGCTTTTGTAGCCATAGTAAAGTCCAATGAAGAGGGATATGAGGAGAGTGACACCAAGAAGGATATAGTCAGCGACACCAAAGTAGTTTCTGCCAACTTCCATTCTTAAAGCTTTCGAATTTTTGTTCTGATATTAACTACTTTTTCAATTATTTGGAAATAGTGAAACAATTCGAATAATTAAAACTACTGAATTTGTATGTTGTATTGATTCTAAACTTAATGGATTGAGAATAAATTGTGAAGATAGAAACGACAGGTGATATTGGAATGAAAATTTGTGTATCAAGCTACCTTGATTTGATTGTTTGTAGTTTGAGATAATCATTTAATCATGTTTGCTTTTAAATTCGGGCTAATCTGAGCCCATCATGTTTTCACGTATGTAAGCCCAATATTCTGGTAACATGACATGCTAAATTTCCATCACATTTTATGTGAAAGCATGCTTATTTTAAAACACATTGGAGCAGTTGTGAAAAGATTATCTCAAATCAGAACATAGATGTCCCACGTCCATTGTATTCAAGAAGGAAATTAAGGGAACGGCTAAAAACATGGAGGTGGTGTTCACAAAATTTTTCTTTAATTTTTTTTGCATAACTGTACATTCGCACATGGGGAATCCGGGAAACATGAAATTTTTGATATGAAGGAAAAAAATTTCAACGAAAAATGGCACATTTTGTGGACACCACCTCCATGTTTTTAGGCGTTCGCTTAATTTCCTTCTTAAAAAAATGGACGTGGGACATTTTTGAATCTGAAACCAATAGTCCGAGGTCAAAATTGGTCAGTACAATGTTTTGAATGCATTAGTCATAATGTTTACGGTCGTTAGAGCTTTAGATTCCCCATATAGATCTATCATTGAGCTTTATTCTATTAATTTCTTGTTTAATTTTGGTTCTGCAATTTAACCATCAAATGGGGTTAACCATCGGTTAAAAGTAGAATCTCAGCTCAATGGAGCTACAAAACTTTACTACTTATACATTCAAATACAAGTTTAACTATTTGTTCTTAGCATACAAATATAATTCATTACAAATGGAACATAACAACACAAGAACGCACCAAATTCAATAATTTAAAGTCATAATCAATTCTGAACTTTAAAACAATAATTGTATGCTTTCATTATTTCCTTACAGCTTCAGCAACTTCAAAAATTATTCCATCATTCTCACTAGGGCTCCAAATTTTTATTCATTTTTCCTATACAAATATAATATACGTATATATTCCAAGATTTAAGGGTAACAGGATTCAATTTCATGATTTCACGATAGGTGAAGAAATAGTGTAAAATTAGTGTAGAAATAGTGTAAAATTAGTGTAGAAATAGTGTAAAATTAGTGTAGAAATAGTGT
>JAQIXX010005406.1:0-14041 GCA_034700605.1 Willowsia nigromaculata | reverse complement strand
CACCCCCTTCTCACCATGCAAAGATTATTCACAAGCACATATCTATTCATGCACCCCCTGACGAACTGGAATCGGACAGCGACGAAGTCACTGTGATCAGACCGAAAACTCCGGGACCTGAAAAGCACCTCAACATTATTTTCATTAAAGCACCTGCAATGAAGCCACGCAATAAAAAAACTGAAGTGATTCTCCCAGAAACGCCGGAACAGAAAACATTGGTTTACGTTCTAGTTAAAAAACAAGATCCTGCCAACGATGGATCAATTCGTGTACGTGGACCTGCACCAACAAAACCTCCTAAACCCCAAGTTTATTTCATAAGGTACAAGCAGCGCAAGGATGAGAGTAAGGCATATGTGTACACAGAAAAGAAAAGAAATTCGCACCACCATCATCATCACTAATGAGCATGGGATACTTTATTACATTTTTGATTTTAGTAATTGTTTTTCCATTTCAAATAGTTACTAATATCATGATATTGATTCTTAAAATTGTATCGTATCGTAAAGGTTAGTTACATTTGAATAAATGCAATCATAATCTAGTTATTAAACTTCTTTTAAACTACGACGAAATATGCTGCAGTATACTATTCATGTCAATTGTCATTTGCACTAGCCCAGAGTCTCAATGAAGCATTTGAAAAATCACTAACGAACGACAAGTTTCTGAAGATGTTCTTTGTTGCCAACTGGAAAGATTTTGCAAATCATATTTGTACACACCCAAAATCATTAACGCATCAAAGTTGAACCGAAGCATTTTCCAGAAAGAAACGTGCAAAGCTAAAGATTCTCCGGAAGTCATAATTTGACACACTTAAAAGCATTATTTGTTTCATCCAAATACTACATTCCCAATCCTCATCAAGAGCTACTACAATTTGGTATACTCCAACATACACTTGACTCTGAATAATGGTAATTTACTTTTTTATTAAAGCATGCAAAAATAAATCTCAAAGAAAGAAGCCCATAAAAATTGATTCTGATGCATGCAGTGTCAGAAACTTCTTAAAACATTCTGGAAGATGCAGATTAACTTTCATCTATTGAATAGGTTTGTGACGTCTATTACTGAATCGCAGGATATGCCTTGTGAAACATTTCACAAGGACGACATGAATTGTTCCACTTTTGTCCTTGCTGTTAGCGTCGCTTCTCGCTAAAACCAGCGAGCGTTCTCATTGTTCTATTTGTAAGCCCAACGTTTATCTGTTATTAATTACAGTAATTATGTATTTTTACATGATTACGAAGTACGACCACAGCCATTATTTATTCCATGATATTGTTATCACATCGGTTGACATCACATCAAAATGTATCAATATCAGTAAAGCATGCACGTGGAATAATCTTTCCTGATCTGATGAGATATCATCTATAAGGTCATGTTACGAATTTAGACAAAAAGACTTGCTTGAAAACTGTTGACTTATGCCATGGGTGCATTATCTATTTTTCAAACTTTATGATTTGAGCTAATTGCCTGTTTTGGCTGACATTGACATTACCTATAAATCCACACGACACAACATGCACTAGCTTGTATTTGTGAAACTTTGACGAGACAATGTCACCAACTGTCAACAACCAATTTAGTATATTTTGAGGAACATGTAATGGCAAAAAATTGCTAATATATGAAAATGAACAGAAAACAAGTTTCGTAGGACCGGGGTATGATCATGGTCAAATAATAATATGTACATAATATAAATAGCCATGATTATAATAACGATACGTAGATCAACAAGAACGCAGTCAAAAGTTGAGAAAAGATCAACAAACTCTAAATTGAGATTTCAATCTGAACTGAATAACATTATTGAGTACGAAGATGTTGCGACAATTGGTGACACGTACTCAATGTCAGTACACAGAAATAGTGAAAGTTTACCAGTTACAGATACTAGAACAATACTTACGAGCTTGTCCTTCCTTCCTCGTATTATAAACATGCATTAATGTTAGAAAAACTGGCGTTTTCTGAATATAATGACTCATCATGAAAGTACTTGTATAAATAACATCATTTTTCATTCAAACGCTAAAAATAATCTGGCCAAGTTTCTCAGTCTTGTTCAAACTGCTTGGTAAACAGCACACCTCAGAAAGTTAAAGTTAAAGTAGGATAAAAGCAAACAAGTAGAAATGACACCATTAGCGGCTTTTGTATTCCTCCTTTTTGCATACTCAGCTTCTGGAACCACCGAAGCCGGAAACAAAACGTCTACTACTGATGGATTATCTCCAAAGATTTTGGAAAGGCTTTCAAGATACGAAACATCAATCCGATATTGGGATACACCCGTAAGACTTGTGGCTATTGCATTTGCAAAAATCTCATTCATATGTGAATATTAAAATACTTGTTGTTCTGGTAGAACTTGGAGTTTCGGAAAGAAATTCTCAAACAATTAGCAGAAGATCAAGTGATAAAGATTCCAGGATGCCCAAGAATCCGTTACCCAATCATTTGTGCTGACGATGGTGTTTTACTTGAAAATGTGTGCTATTTCAAAATGAGGCGACGTGAAAGATCTGGTTAGTAGTAGGATACCATTAAATATATGAGTTACTGTGTTTTGCTCACTAACAATATTTTATTATGTGACTTATAGGTGTTTTGCCTGTTATGGTTTTCACATCAACGCCTATTGACCAAGCCAGGGCAATGTGCGACAAAGAAATCAGGAAGCCTTAAGAAAATTCTATTTTCTCATAAATATCAAAATGTAACAGTTCAGGATTTAAAGACAGTAAAGTACCCAAAATTACTTTCTATACTTGCGTAGAAAGTTTGGCTAGCAATGGGAATTGCAAGTTTTCTAAGATACGGACTCACAAAAACTGGTTTTCCTAATATGCATGTTATAATAAAATTATACATGAGATCAATTCTATATGGGTTAATATTTATTTGAATTTACTGATTTCATAAAATATTTTTCAAATACTGCTACAAGTACGGGTATGTCTTGTAAGACATTGTCAGTGACATAACTGCGATTATCGATAAGTCAATACTACATAAGGTTAAGCGGAAGGAGAAACGGAACATAAAAGCTTCAACAGATTCGTATCTATTTAAAAGGTTTGTTCCATGTTGTTGAACTCTTTGAGCTTAAAATTAAACTCCCTTTAAAATGCTCCTTCAATCTAAATAATTGTCTGTCTGCGTCTGATGGTTTTTCATAATTGAAATTTACTTTGAATAAACAGCAAGCATTTTGTTGACAACTAGAAGATGAGCTCATGAGATAATCGTATTCCCTCTGAAGCCCAGATTATTTTTACCTGAAACAAGGCAAGCTCACTTTTCATTGCCGTAAAAGTAAGATGTAATTGCTAACTGGCATGTGGTACATTTTAAGCTTAAATGGACGAAGATAGCTAAGTCAAAGCGGACAAATATGTTTGCTCTCCACATGTCAAATTGAAATGAACTGTTCACTTACGTATTACACATTTCATTGCCTGTTATTAGTAGCTGGAAGCGAAAAAAAAATACAATAAGAATCTTCTCGGGCATACAGTGCCGAAAATGACAGCAGAGACGTGCGATTGAGATGGACAGTGAAGATAATGGTGTTTTAGAAAAAAAAACTTTATGCAGTCAACTGACAAGGGGTGGGCAGCTTGGCTGGCTCCTGTTCGAAACGGCGTTTTAAGTGAATAATTGCTACCATGCTTCAAATCGCACAATAAACGTACCTGTGATTAAAATGATAATGAAACGAAACAAAACTGCTTTCGTGCCAGCGACTTATTGGAATTCAGAAACGCTTTCGGTATTGACGAGGGCATCATCACTAGTCATAAAAGTCAATGACCATGTCTTTACAACCGCTTTGATTATATCATCATCACTCATCAAATTTCCTTTTTTCATTTTCTTCATGGGAGAAAATAATTGAATTGTCCTTTGATTGAAAGATCAAGTGTGAAAGAAAACTTCATTGGTAAGGGGGAAATGACGAAAGGTTACCTTACTCTGCTATTAAAATGCAGTTAACAAGAAATTAAGTTGGATTTTTTCATAGAGGTTACATTCTTCGTTGGGACATGACGCTGCTTTTTAAGGACAACCCAGGAAGAAATACACACATTGACTGACTCGTGATGGAAAAGCAAATCATAGTCAAAACTTTTAGTGGTCATTGAAGGAGAAAGTTGGTGCTGATGCCCACTTTCTGATCTCACCTTAAAGATCACATGGGATCAAAACCAAGGGGTATTTCTTCATTTAAAACATTATTACATTATGGCAGCAGTCATGGTGTGTTGGAATTGCTGGTGTAATCTTTGAAAACTAAAAGTAACATGTTTACACTCCTTTACAGTTACAAAAGCGTTTCCACTTGTTGTTTTCCCAAAATATTATGTACCCTACCGTTATAAGAAAAAAAATAGAAGTCATCATGATTATTTCCTATTTTTATATAATTTGCCAACAAGACGTGCATAACAAATGACAAACACGCTATTCCGTTGTTCTTCTGGTGCCGGTATCCTCTGTCATTAGAGGAATCACAAGTATGAAGCACGAAAGAATTATATAATTCCCAAGTTCAACTATGCAAGTCACTATATAACTAGTGCAATACAGTGTCTACATATACAAGCTACGAATACCTTTTTTAAAGAAAATATCGGCACCTTTGAAACTTTAATTGTTCCATGATTACGTACCACAGGAACAAGACCATATGACATGACTATAAAACCGCCTTTCAGACAAATTTTACCACATTTCAAGGATGACATAATTTTATTGTCATTGTCATGCAAAGAAATGTTATGAAAAACTGTATTGAAAGCTTACTAAACTTTTTTTTTTTTTGAAACATTTACTTGTGCTACACTACTTTTATTGAAGAATACATAGTATGAGGAAAGTCAGTTAAACATTAAAAATATCACGGTATTATAATGTTTGTAAATGAGTAGGTACGTCAAGAGCCCTAGAAATCCGGGTCTGTCCTCAGGAAGTAAACCAAGTAATTCAATTCTCAATTAAATTTACGCTAGTGACAAACAGACATATGTAGCTCTCTCTCGGTATAGTTTCCTCTTGCTGGCCTTATGAAAGTAATAATTGTATGAGTATTTTAAACAGAATAATAAGCACATTTTTAGCGAAAAAGGCAAGACAAAAACATGAAAGATCTTGATAAATCAGTAGATACAGCGAAAGTATGAAGAGGTACACAGTTCTCGACAATGAATGTACAGTTTATAATTTGCCGTTTAATCAAATGAAAATCATTCGATTTTGTACGGCTGAGGTAAGACTTTCTCATTTTATTTTCATCATTGTGCGGGATTCAAATTCATCTGGAAAAAATACAAGTAAGAAAAAAGCCACATCCTATCCTAGAAGATAAAAAGGAAATGTTTTGCTAAAAATACAATATGCTTTCGATGATGATGTTTTGAAAGAACTATATCATCGTTCACCATAATCTAAAGTTCCATAAATTTTAGGCGGTTCGACAAACAGATTGGCACAAGCAAGGAGCACAATAAATTTGTAACAATTTTTCCCAGAGAAAATGTTTTCAAAGAAATTCTGAAGCTTGAATTCATGTACTTCCGTATATTATCTGCTTTGTGTGGAGGCAGCTACATTGTGCTTACACATTCATTTTCATCTCGTTATTGCCATCGGCGAACGCATGATATTTCCGAATGCCACCAACAGCGTTGATTCTAATTCAAAGGTACTTCCCATAAAAGCATTTTAAAAGAACAAAAACTGTCGCTTTAAAAGTTGATGTATATGGCGATGATGATGATAGTGTGGTAAATGCATGATTTTGCATAAATAATGTTTTTAAAACGACTAAATGCTAAAGAATGAAAAAAGATGAATGCACTCTATTTCGTGAACTGTGATTACCAAATTTTTTAAATCATTTTGTGCTGCAACTACTTCTGCTTCAATATTCAAGTTGATAGTACAACTTGTACATCAAAAATGTGAGGATGAGAACATACACAGAAATTCCAATGAAAAGCAAGTGTTCGAAAATCTTCCTGTCAAAGTGATCATGTATATAAGGTATGACACATGTTAAAATATGCAAGAAATGTAATTACATAATGGCTTAATGATTTTAATTACAGGTAGCACAAATTCATTCACCTTACCAATGCAATGATGATAATTCAAGTTAATGAAATGGTAGTGTAGTACATGGCCATGATCTGCACTTCAACTTAAAGTAGAATTTATCACACGGAAGCATGCATCTTATACTGGAGTAGCATCTTTCCTTTCCTTCATACGATTTTTCATTTAGTAAAGTTGTGGATTTTACATCTCTGGGAGGTAAAGAACATATTACGATGTATTGCAAATCCTTTCTATCTTCTCTACAAACGATAGAATGTGCTTATTTGATATGGTTTATGAAAAAATTTTATTGAGTGTTATATTATGTAATTACTACTACACAAAGTTTTCAAAGGATTTACACTTCAATCATTCCAGAGATTGTGAAGATTTAATTCTTTTTGTTGCTCTAAAGTTGAAGCGTTTTGCAGGAAAATTAGCATAGTCAAAACATTGAAAATAAGAATGAACAATCTGTCTATAGCAAAGAAGTTTGAAAATAATTTAAATTGGAAGAGAGCTGAAAGCCAATATAATATGGGAACACACCCAAGAAATATATTGGCAGTAACAAATGGATAGTGAGTCATGCATTCAATCATGTTTTTGTTACGCATTAAATAAAAATCACCAATAAAAAGAAAATATATTATGGAATAACCCATGAAAGTTGCAGAATAAGAATGCTCGAATCCAATTCGATTACTTCCTGTCTTTGAAATCTGAAAGTGATGGACAGGTACTGAAGTGATAAAAATGACAACAAAGAAAACAAAGACAAGTAAAAACATTGTTCTCAAATAACGTAATCCTTTCACGAGTTTCTGGATATTTAAAATGCTGATTTTTATGCATCACATTTTATACCCCGCAAAAACATATTTATATGGGATTACATACATACCTATCTAGTTTTACAAGATTTACTTTGTAATACACATCGAGTTAAAATTGACAGTCTAATTAGTGTCCAAAATGCATAAATATTCCACTTCACTCCCCAAATTAATTAGTACGTGGCATAAGTAGTCTTCATGGAATTTCAATTTATTAACTAGGCCGTGCCGAAATTCCAATCTTGTTGCAGGTAGAGCATAGCCAGATCTGTGAAAATGAATTCCTTTTAAGAGTGGCCAAAACATAAAAGCATAATATTATATATTAAACCAAGAGGTGCATCCAATTTACCACAACATTTAGCAACGACCAAGAAATACTAAAAACGCATCGTGAAGACATTTCTTCGGATGTAGTCAATGAATGAACATAATGGACTTGACTTGTAGTAAGTACATTTTGTCATTAGCTGACACAAATTACTGCAAGTAATGTGAACTATTACTTCTGACTCACTCAATTCAAGTAAGAATCGGAACAGCATAACTAAAAACTTATTGTCAACTGTTGTGTCGCATTATTATTCCCATTGTCAATTGTAGGACACGAGAAAATGGAAAATGTAGGTTTTTCATTTTCTTTTTACTCCTTTTCCTGACGGACTTGGGATGAACACTAAAACCCACGTAAATTCATACAAAGGCCATCATTTTTTCATGCTGTCTTGTCACCGTGGTCTGGTCACCACTCCATTCTAAAAAATTAGGTTTGGATTATGGACTGCAACGTAAATGAGGTCAAGTACAGCATCCTGTTGACTAATAAGTCGGAGAATCCGTCATCCACTTCTTTCAATTAATGTACTTACTAAGCTTTCATATTATTATGAAGGGTCACCACCACATTGCTAATTCTTACAGGATTAAAAAGTGCAGCGTATTAAACTGGATACCATATAAGATCAAATGGTTATAAGCCATGATGGGGCTATGTGAAATAGCAATCAAAATCGTACGCCGGTCCTTTTGCTTCACATACTTTGAGGGTCGTATATTACATCAAGATAGTTTAAAAGTAATATATTAGCGGAGATTAGCTTGTGAGTTCATTACTTGGGATGCAACTATAATTTATTTTATAGTAGCTTCCTATAACAGACCAAAGAAAGACAAAATCATGTGATGATTATATTTACCTCATGTTTCGGTGCTACTACGTTCGACTTGCACCTGAAGAATATTGTGACAGCATGCTCTGCAGTGATATATAATTTGCAAAACGTATATAAATCTCAATCGTTCAACTGTTGGTCTGTAAGGGATGGGTTTATTGCATTTAAAGCACCACATCTTCGACAAAGCAACCCATTGCTTCTGCTTCAGTAACTCAGCAAATAAACAGAAGAGGAAAAGGTGAAGTGGAAATAGCTTAACACAAATTCTTTTTCCCAAGTCAGTTTCTACTTAATACCTCTTTATCTCCTTTCTTTTTTATTCCTTTTCTATGTGTGTCTGAATTCCATTGTCAATCCTGTGCAGATCCCGCTATAATGCTTCTTAAAAGAGTTCAAAACATCTTTGGTTCAATTGTTGCCACAAACGTTACTTCATCTTTTTATTTCGTAGTCATATAGTTGTTTATTTGATTAAATAGTTTCTACTGCCAAAACTGCAAGGCAATGCTGACGATTACAGCTACTTATTTTACTGTGGCATCTGTATTTTTCTTGTATGATTGTTTACGCAAATAATATGTATCACGAAAGAAGGAAAGGAGTTAGATAAGAATTGTATTTTTATAAAATAAGCAATATAACATGTGTATATCCATGCTAAAGGCTATCTAAAGTCAAATGCACATTTACAGATTGCAGCACGTACACGTACTGTTCCCATAAATAAAGATATATGTATATTCATCAATCTATCGTACTTTCCCTTATTGTTGTTCAGTTTACATTTAACGCATTTAGTAGAATATACCCAATGAATATTATGATTCTCTGTGACAAAATCGAAAACATCGTAAACTTGATTAACTATTTCTAACTTAGAAAGCGACTTCAATCGAAGCAGTCAAGGAAGCTCAGTTTGCATACACCGATAAAAGAAAACAAACTGAACTCTTATGTTATAAAGCAGTGGTGTGGACTTGCATGGTGGTCTCGTAAAATATTTAACGATTCACTTTACAGTTAAACTGTAGCAATAATTGCTTTTAATAGTTAGTCCCTACCTGTTATATTGCCAGCAACTTTTATGAAGTGTGTAACTAATTTTAGGAGACTAACGAACCTTAATGTGTTATAACAATTAGACTAACAATATTAGGAACATTAAGCTAACAAACTAATATATCATGCTAGAAAGTACCGTTACTGTACAAATATTAGACATACAAACAATATCTCTTACAATTTTGGTGGCAACTAATAAACTGACAATAATACTTAACTTGCGACTTTAGCTTTTATTTCCTCGTTTGGCAAACATGCAGGATAAGGAGCATGGCAATTATGCATTTTTCAGGAGTTAGCGCATATCAAGAAGATGGGTTTGATGTGACCAACTTGGTGACAATGACGAGGTTAGGGTTTTTAACATTTAAAAATAAATGACAATGCCTTATTCAACAAATGGCAGACTAAAAATATTCATGTCAATAAAAACCGATCGATCAATCCTCTTGAAGTCATTGTAATTTCGAAGCAACTGCAATACGCACAGTTATGCAGTATTCTTCTCTCAAAACATCAAAAATAATACAGGCATAATATACAGAGCATTGATTGCTTACAGTCCAGGTATAGTTTGGACAAATGCATAATATGATCGGGAACAGCAGGTATTCCCTTTGCAATTTGAGTTGCACTTACATGGTAATCAATGCTGAGTTGACTGATTAATCAATGTCATTACTGATCCGAAAGTTTAATTATGAATTGGAAGCAGTTACAGGAAAAAAATAGGTATAGAGTTCCGTTAACGCTTTGTCCGAGATTCTCCATACCCAAGGTTTACAGTAAAAGTATAAAGGTTAGTCTTAATAATTTGATGCGCATATAATTGCATCGAAATCTTATTTAATAATCACGGTTTTGTAGTTACCGTGCGTATATCCGGGAAATCTGTAAATATGCTAATTACAATATTTTGTAGACAATTACCTGTCCTTGCAGTATCATGCTGAAACTCGTATAGCTTAGTCAACCGTTTCTAAAGATGCATGTGTTATAGAGTTTTTAAGCAATGAAATAGTGCAATGGGTTTAGCATAATATACCGCAAAACGACAGGCACGACTGACCTTCTCCTAATTTCTTTCTTTGTCGAACTGGACTTGAGCGTTTTGTGCAAGTAATAATAATAAAAAGCAGAAAATCCGTTTTAGCCCATCTCTGATGTAATTTCTTTTCTTTTCAAATAATAAATAGTCATGATCCTATCATTTAATGAGGATTATCACATTTACAAATCTTTTTTATATAAAGCTCATCACACACATTACAAATTGCGTTTTTAATTTCTTTCGCTCCCCACTACACTCCTGTGCATTTCTCTACACAATACGAGGTGTTTCCGACCTCAGTGACCTACAATTCACAGTTTTCCATTCTTCTTTAGTGTCCTGCAGTCGTCGTGATACAAAAGACGTTTAAATGTATAAATATATCAGTTCAATCTCTGATGAACAAGGATGCATGCGCACTAAATCCCCTCTAAACTGAGTCTGATTGTATGCAGCTAACAATTCGCAGTGATAAGGATGATGATGTAACAAAAATAATAACAATGATAGGGAACGGGAAAAGAATGTGTCGTGTAGAGTGTTTCATTATCGCATTGACCGTTCACTCTCTCACATAAGTCGGGGAAAATCGTTACTGACTCTGACTGAGTTTGGCTGAAGTCCCCTTTCATCTTTAAGCGTCATTATCTCCTCAGATGTAAAAGTCAGTGTAATAGACATGATGCACCTTAAAAAGTATATAAATACAACTAAAGCAGTATGTAGTAATGTGATACAAAAAGTACGCCTACCGTAAGCTAAGCTGCAAGATATTTTGTTGATTTACCTTTACTCTTTACCATAAAGAATGTTTACCATAAAAAAGCTCAATCTGGACTATTTTAATGTTAGACAAGAAAATTATGTAATGGGGTAGCAAAGGGACCAAGAAACTTCAGCAGAAATGGAATCTTTCCTTGCTAAAACTCAAACGATCCCGTTAACCATCACTTTTACGACCATTGTTCTCATAAAATGTGTATCGCAATATTCTCAATGCTTTTGCCATTAACAAACTAAATCTTTAGTGATCCTAAGCGTTGTTCTTAGCCAAAAACACAGACATTCTAACTTGCATACATGTGTATGTGCAATCTTAAAGGTATCTTCATTGATCAACTCAAATTAGATGGAGGAAAGACTTTGATATGATGATTTACGGCTGACGCATAGTAAGGATATATTTGTACTACACAACAGTAATGCCAAATTCCAGAAAATAAATTTACTTACTCGGTAGCAAAGTCGAGTGAGGCGTTTGATGATGGTAATGCTTACTTTTTAAAATTTTGTGAACAGGAATGATTATTTCGGCACTTCTAGTGTCATTATCTTTGATAGTTTACAAGAGACAGTAGTAAATAAATATACGTACACATAATAATAGTACAGCAATGAGGATGGGTACATGCATGACAGTGTACTTAAACTTCTGTCATGAGATGACAACGAATGAGAGTAACGAAGAAATTGTAGGAAGAGAGAATAAGAATGGCACGTAGAAGTCTACACAATTACAATTTAGCTGTACTACCACACTTGCATTCCTCGTTTTTGGCTTTTAGTATTGTACAGAAGTAGTGAGTGCCTTTTTCTCGCATCATTTCATTATTGTCATCATCGTCATCATCATTATTATTATCCTAATGCTACCTTTCCCCTTAATTTGCCACATGATATAGCGTTTCCCTCAGAGCACAAGACACATACATGCTCTTACACAACAAAAGTGATAGACAACTTTTCATTGTTGTCAACATTCCCTGCAGAAGTTGTCACTGCGTACTGTGTACTCATGTAACAATATCCTCCTTACATTAAAGCCAGAGGTAGTTGTTTATTTTTGACAAGTTTGTTATCATGTCATCGCTGTTACCGAATTTTCAAAATATAAAAAGACAGAGCTAAAATTAACCGAAACCAACAAAATAAATACTTTTGCGAGAAAAAGTTTTGTTTCTAGAGTAGGTACAGATGTTTACCAAAGGCTTTCCTTACTGTTTATTTTGGAAGAAAAAAGGGTTTGCCAACGGCTAAGTTTGTCGGAGCGTCAATTAGACATGTTGTAAAATGCATGCTTGCTAACGCAAAAAAAGGCTGACCAGGAAGATCAGTAAAAACCCATTTTGTGTGAAATGCCAACAGCACGTTACATTAAACTTGCTCATCGTTATTATCTTCTGCTATTGTAGTATACCGACTGATTCCTTTCACTTTACGCGAGTTAGCAGCACAATGCAATATGTTCTTATGTCATTGCTTCCGAACCGACCAACCGAAATTTTGCCGTACTGCAATTGAGAAAAGCTTCACGTACGCGAAAATAAATATTACAGCATTTCAACAAAAATTTTCATAAGAGTTCATTCATTTCAAAAGTTTTTCCTCAGAGGCCTTACTGTGGTTGATCGTGTGTATATTCCTTAAGGATTAAAATCCTAAAATAAACTCACATGAAAACGACTGGACTTGTGCAATTATGCTTGAGATCAAACTTTCTTATGATTTGTTCATATTTGTATTTGTATGGTTTGAATTTAAATGTTTTCTGCATTGTTCGAGATAGTGCACTTTCTCCTCGCGATTTCCTTTGTGATATGAAGTAAGTACCGCCACCGCCTTTGAATGGCAAATGCATAAGATATAAAAATAGTTCTTACGTAAGACAACCGACAACGGAAAATTAGAGACAGTCAACAGTACAACAACAGCTATATAATTTTCTTGTGATTTAGAGCAGCTAAATGCTTTCATGGGGCTTTTTTACTCCTATTTAAATTAAGAATGTCAATAGAATTCATTACAAATGTGACCACCTATAGTATGCACATAGTGCAAATTATCTGTACTGCAATGGATACTATACGTTTATTCATTTAATCTGATATTCATATCTTCAACATTGTGTGTAAATCCTTAAAGTGTGCTAGGAATGACGATGAAATAGTCATCATAATGTGGCGTTTTCATCTTCATATCTATACCTATATAAATATTGCATGTTTATGCATTTTCTATCCGAAAACTCAGCAGTTGAAAAATTTGATGAGGGTGATGCGACAGACCAGGGACAAACAACGGGATGAAACGGTAAAAATTTGGAAAGACAAGAGCACTTGTACGCAATTTAAGTTTTCTCGAGTATGAAGGCTTGTGCCTTTTAAATGTCTGTTTTTAGGCGTTCGGTTATATATCATAACTTCATTACGTGTGCAGACAGAAAGTTATGTACCTACCTGTCTATAAAACATTTTTTAGATGTGACTGTAACCCATATAATCACTTGATTATTACATGAACTATCAACAAAGTTCACTATACAGGACTTATCGCAATATAACTTGCGCATCACCACATCATTTTTACGCATCTCTTTTTTGTATCATCGTGTCAATTTCTTCAAAGGTGCGTAAGGTTGGTTGATGCTTTGGCAAATTTTGTTCTCATATTATTTTGCAAATTTGTTTTTAAAGCCCAATATCTAATGCAGGTATGCATCATATTATTATTTTTGTAACTAACTGTGTAGGTCGTTCGTTTCTCCTCTCGATTTTCCTCTTGTGGCAATAAACAATGCATGGATTGTTGTGTTTAGCGACATATTTCTTGTGGTTAAAAACAAAATTCGTTTTACCATATCAGTATATCGGTACTGTAGTATGCAATGACATGAAGCGAAATAGTTTATCAGTTGGTTGATTGCAAAATTGTTATTTACTGATACGTTGTCAACTATTGTCACTGTGCAACTTGACGAAGGGAAGCTGAAAGATGAAACGACAATAATG
>JAQIXX010005405.1:0-14042 GCA_034700605.1 Willowsia nigromaculata | reverse complement strand
CTTTAACTTTGGGTACGACTGGGCCAGCATCATGTGCAACCGTATACACTGGAAGAAACAGCACCGGAAGAAGTAGTAATAACAGCCGCCGTTTCCATCATCATAAAAGCCAGAATCATGATAATCGGAGAACTTTGCTCGTAAGCAGTTTTCGTGGAGATCTACCAACAACAACAACAACTGCCATTCCAACAGCTTTAGTTGCTGATGGTGGCGGTGGTGGAGGAAATGGTAGAGCCAATATTGTTATGACCAGTGGAACCACCACTATCGCAACATCAGCTTACGTCACCACAACATCGGCTACCATAACGGATTTGTAAAGTAGCTTGGGAAAGCACACACACTTGAAAAAAACTACCACCAATTTCATAACCAACTTGGACAGGAAAAGTGTTTTCGGGAAATAATGACCTATTTAGCTGTTTGTGGTATTTTCTTGGCCTGGGTTTCTCGAGGAAAAACAATTTTCCCGTAAATAGGTTTTTTAATATAAGCCCATGTCATTATCATCATATTAGCATAGTAATTACTCTGTTTACTTCACAGTTTATTTTTTGCAATTTTCTTCTCTTGTTTCTCTCATCAAACCGTTTAATTATGTATGTGAATGTCATTAAATGTTATGTAATGTGATTATCATAATGATAGTAATTGGTCATTCACTGTTTCCGGGAAATTTTACAAATTTTTCTACATTTGAATGCGTAGCATGCAGCATACGATAAAAATAAGCTTTTGATTGTGGAATTTCATAGTGAGTTGTTTTTTACAAGGACTTCCTAGAATAATTCGGCCACTCAAAGATTTCTGTTGAGTAAATAGTACTCGTGCTAAATGAAAGGAAATTTTAATGGAAATTTTGTGAATATGAATATTCTCTTTTATGAGGTTGTACACGTAAACATAACTAATTAAATGTTGTAATGTTTGTATGTGTAATTTTGTACATGTGATTTGAATTCATGAAAATTTATGAAAAAGCTCTGCTTTAATTTCGAAAGTATCTTGTCGTGTGATACTGAGAAATTTTGTGAATCCAGCAGTTGGGTAGTGGCATATGCTGGAAAATGGATTTTATAACTTTGATTAAAGTCTGAAAGGTTGTCTATTTGTATCACTCTCTGAAATTGAAAATACCTATACAGTATTAATAAAAGCTACTTTTCTAAGAACACCTTTGCTACGGATTCTTTTCATGAGGAGGGCTACATCTAGTAGCACAACTAATTTGTGGGGTTTGAGGAAGGAAGAGAAAATGAATTTACTCTTTTCATCCAGTTTTCATCATTTCATGATCTCAATATATCTCCGGTCATACATCGGCCAGTTGTGTATAGCAGAATTTCAAATGAAAAGCTTCCAGCTTGTAGGTTGATTCATGATTCTCAATCTAAGTGATGAACTGAATCACAATCAATACTCCATATTGTTCAATGAAGGTCATCAAAAGAACTAATTTTCTAGATGAAAATTAATATCTCATGATGCCCCATCCAAATCTTGTCCTTGTCACAGCTTCTTCCTTTCTCTGTCGCTGCACCAGAGAGTCATCCTCATATAGCCCAAATATTTCACTAGCAGCAGTGAAAACAAAACCAAATTTTCTGCTGCAAAACCGCAGCAATTACACAAGAAGAGTGGAAGCAATGAGACGCAATTAATATGACAAAGGGACCAAAATACCACCCACCCACATGCAAAATTTCGCACAAGTAATTCCTCGCGTTTGTGAATCGACTTTATTAAAAGTGCTACCTGTTGTTATCACCGTTGTAACTGTCGCATCAACAATAGCGAGCTAAAGAATAGTGAATCATAAATTAGCATCGAAAGCATTTATAAGGCCGACATTCACCGAGTCATCATGTCTCTGCATCATCTCAGTAGACAAATTACAATGAAATTTTATGACGAACCAGGTGCAAATTAGAAAAAAACACTCACAGAAACGTCAGCATATTGTCATGTCACGTCACACACAGGTGTGCATATACGAAAAACAACAACAATTGCAACACGGCCAAGAAGAGTGCACTGAACATGAAAGCCTTGATTCTTGTATGTGCACAAGCACAAAAGAAAAAAAATTATTGAAAGGTGCTATTTAACCCTTTTACTCTAATATTTATAATAAACACATACACAATATACCATGTATGCATATGCATACGTGTAAAACTGCATGCATGACTTTTAGTCGTTTTTTTGATGGAGCTCAGCCAAAAAAGCTGGGTAGAAATGCAACTCAGGCATTTTTCTCTTTCTGTGCTATTATTAAATTACCATTACCAGAGCAGATTACGTTTTTCCCAAGAAATTTTTCATGAGCAAACTAAACCATAATGATGAATGTGTGTAGAGTAAAGAGTAATGTGTATGCTCATGAATGTGGACTTTACCTATAAAGCATTATAACCCATGTAATAATTTTCTTTAGGGAATCTAATAATAATGATGGCAATGGGATAATAGAAGGATCCACAGAGAGGAGATTGGACAACGACTTACGTTTTAGGTTTTTGAGGTTGTCGTGTCGTCGTCGTCGTCGTAGCCGAGGAATACAAAGAGCAAAAATACCAACCAGTCTTGTCAAGAAATTCCTGGAAATCTAACCCAATTTTTGGTTATTTTTATTATAGCTTTATACTCACATGCATGCATTTCTACATATGAATATTACACAGCTATTATAAAGTGAGATGCCTATTTGTTGAATCATTTTTTCAGACAAATTTTTATAATAGCTTATATGTGGCATGACATGACACCATCATCACCACACCACACCACTAAGCGAGTATATAAGATCATAATCGTAATTCGTAATATGGGAGGATATTATGATAACCAGAGTAATTTTTTTGCGGTAGCAGCAGCATCGACACTTTATTTGTAAAAAAAATCGCTAAAAAAGTGTAGTCGGCTGCTGTTAGTCTGTTGGTCTGGTTGATGATCAAGAAGTCTTGCTGAGTTTTTCTTGGGATGAAGATTCCTCCTGTTTGTGTGTGTGAGTACCTCATAAACTATTATAATTTTTTTTTCATATTTTTACGATCAATAACAAATATGATTTTTTTATTATGAAGAGAATCTTGATTTTTGATAGTGATCTCATCCTCTTCCATGTAGATATTAGATATTATCGTTGTGCATATCTTTGATCACCATCATGGCCATGTCCTTAATAAATCGGATTTTCATTCGCAAATCTCGTTTTATTTGCAATTTCGTAGGGAGAAAGGTCGATTAAATTGGCAGTTTTGATGATGGAGGCTGTACGGCTCTCTCTTGTTCTTCTTGTTTGTGAAGTACCGATTTGGAATGTTAGAAAAAATGTGATATTTTTTAAAGAGCATTCCGGATCTTTGTCTTGATACACTATTAAATTTTGTTTTTCTGAGTTTGCCCCTTTTTACTGAGAAAAGTCGTGGTGAGAGAAGAAAACAAGATGCGGAGAATCTTTTTTATTTTTAAATCAATAGCTAATCAAATGTCTTAAAGGCAATATTTGTGATACGGATATAGGTACGGTTGAAATCATATGCAATTTCAAATCTCTAGATTTAGATTTAATAGCTGAATTTCTCCGAACTTTTGCGATGTAAAATTTACACGAGAAATGATTTTAACTATTCATCTTTGATCATGTCAATAAGTTCGTTCCCATTTTTTTGATGTCGTGATTTCTTCCAAGTTTTAATATGACTTATTGTGGCAGCACTGCTGGAGGCTAGATATACGCTTCAGGATTGAGATTAAAACTCTGATTCGATTAAGGAGTTTATTTTTCTTGTGAAAAATCATTAAACCTGTTTCATAACTCATTATTAGTGAGATCACAGAAAAAGATCACAGAGCAACCGGCTAATTTTCATAGGAAAAGCTCGCACTGGGCAGGACAGGCGATTATTGATATGAAAAATCAGAGCAAAAACAAAAGAATGAAAAGAATAAAGAAGAAATCAAACGCATATTCTTCGTCATCCGTCATCATCATTAATCTGGCTTGACTCAATTGAAAAAATAAACTCATCCATAAAAGTTGATAGGATATAAATAGAGGAAGCATGATAGACTGGGCAACTCACAAATAATTAAGCCTTTTCCAGGGACGTCAGCCTTCCAGAATTATTGGCTCTCTAACAATCTATCTCTCCGTGCTCCCAATTTTTTACCTCGTTCTCTCCAAAAGAAAGTTGGAGAACTAAGCCAAAAAAGAGAGCAATAGGTCGATTTATATAAAAAATATACTTCATTATTCTTCTGAAGAAAAGGTGCATAGAAAAAATATATATTCCTTCATTCCCTGAAAATGTCAGTGTTTCGCTGTTCTTCCTTCTGACATCTGAATAGACGGTAGACTCGCTGCTATCGCCATCAGAAATCGGTGGGAATCTAGGGCTCCCATTTTTTTCGGTGTCAAGCGTGTCACCAAAAAAAATTAATTAATTTTCTCCATCGAAAGGATTAAGAGATTTGAAGGAGCTATTTTTTATAATACACAGTGCGCTAATTCTTATCTTTTGTCTTACAGCTTGTGACTTTTGATCTCTGCAACTTCTGCAAAGATGATCTAACAAGAGGGAGATTAGTTTGAGCGATAAAAAAAGATAATTGGTGTGGGAAAAGTTTCTGGGTGTTCGTGTCTGTGAATTTGTTGGCGAGCTGAAATAAAGTTCAGTTGTGATTGAGAGGTCTGACCTTAAACTTGTGAGAAAAAATGGAGTTGCAAAGGAGAAGCATATTTTGGGGTGATGTGAGACACAAGAGGAGATCTTCGTTTGGTGGAGTTGGTCTTATAGCTTTAGTAGCTTGGTTGGTGATGACGATATTTGCTTCTGTGGAAAGTGTGCCACTTGCTGTTGGTGACCAGGACGGGATTTCCCGTGAAACTCTGCTGAGACAGTTGCAACAGCAGAGACATGAGCAGGAACAAGAGGAGTTAAAAAATATGAAAATCCTGATGGCTTCCGGTGATGTTGGAGATCTTGTGAGGGAAAGAGATGGAAATGTAGGCGGTGTTGAACCAGTTGAAACAGAGAATGAAGAGGCTGCTTCTAATCTGGAAATGTTGCAAGAGGAACAAGTCCTTCCGAAAGCGCTGGAGACTGCTGACATGCTCGTGGAAAAGTGAGATATATGAATAATTAGCTAGAATACTTTTTAATCTTCGCAATATATTCAATACTCATATAATCATATTGACCTTTTACAGATACAAGGAGAAAATGGAAGACGACAGTGGAGTTACATCAGAAGGAGAAAATTTGCATCATCATCATCACACCCACCACCGTCATCCTCCTCCGCAGGAGGAGATGGAACAGGTGCAGCAGGAAAATCAGCCTCCATCAAATACAATGGGGAATAACCGTCGTCAGAATGGAAGATCTCTTTGGTCCGATGATTTTCAAAGGAGAACTTCAGGTAGAAAAAATAATAGGCTTCCAAAAAAATCCTCATTTGCATTCCACTCATTCCCCATAATAACCCTTTTGTTCATTATGATAAGCTTCCAAATCGTAAATCATATGAATATCAAAGTAGCTCTCTTTCTCCAAGAAAATCATTATAAATTTAAATCGGCTTTTGATTTTTATGGGGAAAACAGCACGTGGAATGGCATGTTATCTTTAAGCGGATATGCTTGACATGTAAAATGGAGAGTAATCATAAGTATCTTTTCTTTTCTTTCCATAGAACTTTGTGGGACTAGCGCCTCCTTGGAATGTGGAAAGCGTATCTTGAGCCTGATCGAAGGTCAAGAAATGACGGAGCTGAGCGTGCATATGAAATGTGACTTGAGAGATGTGAGTACACTTATTTTTACATTTGTAATCCTTTTTTATGCTGATATGTTTTTGATACAATTTTGTTGCAAAGAGGGGGAAAAGGAAGATGAGAAATAATCCTTTGATGTTGTAATGGACTCTCGATGTATAGTATAGGCTGGCATAATGCAATTTTTGACATTACTGCATTTTTTTAAAAAGAATTTTGACTAATGTACTTTTCTTGGCCTGCTTTCCCTTTCAAAGGATTTTTTGAAATGTATCGACAGCCAGAAACGGGAGTGTCTAGAGCTCTCCACAAAGTCCTCACTTTTACCACAACTGCCACCAAAAGAAGTGATCAAGATGGAGAGAGCAAAGTTGTGGAAAGTTTTGTGGACTGCGGGTGGCTGTGTGCTGGCAGACTAGCATAAAGTGAATGAGGAGCAGCAACAAAAAGGAAAAGTCGAGGAGAAAGTGGAAATGAGACAGGGGAACATGCGACAACTAAGGAGAAAGTTGAGTTGGATGAGACTGTTGCTGCTCGCGAAAATGCTGGGACGAGACCATGCTGGAGGATAATGGGGCAATGTGATACGCTGGATATTATCTCGTTGTATTTATTTTTAATGAATAATTTATTTTTTCTTTGATTTTTTTGTCATTCACGTACTTACAACCGTGTTATTATCGACATTTTACAAATTGTAAATTCAAAACGGTACTTATTCATGGATATTCCATAGACGCTATATTTACGTATGTACATCCATCAACCACTCATTTTAAAAGCTATTCTACAAATTATATAGTAGTATAATATATTATGCATAAATGTATATGACTAATTTATAATGATTAAACTATTTTGTATAAAGATATTATCGTGAGAGAGGGAAAAATTAAATTATTATAAGTTATCACTCAGAATGGAGAATTGTCGATGAAGAAGTCGAAGGAAATTGCACTGCACACACCACAACTTACCTGTTAATTAGTAGATTTTCCATCATCGTCACAAAATTTGTTGTAGTCGTAATATTCTAGTAGAAATATTTTTGTCAAATGTCAACTTAATCTTGTAGACAGATGTTAGTAAGGTGTTTAAATTAATATTTATAATCACAAACTACAAACTTAAATTTTCAATACAAAAACAAAATGAGTGTTTTTTGAGCAGCAAATAAAACATATATTGTCAGTAAACTATCAACAATCAAAAAAAGAGGATTTTTTCGTTACATATTTTACAAATATTGAAGCGACAGATATTACATGTTTTCTAACAAATGGATAGCATTTTGCTTTAAAAAATTACTTCGACTCGATGTGATGTTTTTATAACCTTTTTATGTTAAAAGTTCTTTTGGATTGGCATTTCTTGCAATTTTGTATTAAACTGTACATATATAAGCAAAAAACAATTCAGAGAGGAGACATGAGAGCTTTTACAAAATTTGCAAATAGCTAAATAACAAAAAATAAGAGAAAAGATCACAATTTACACAATATGAAGTGATGTATGGAGATGAAGAACGACAAACACAAACAAGATAACTATTCATACATCTATAAACGACAACAAACTGTCATCCGTCAAGTCCTCTTTCGGTGAATCGGTTCACAGAACAGCGTATCTACATTATGGTGACTGATGACTTTTGTAACTGACATAAAATCGAAGAGACACGAAGCGAACAAGAATACAAAACATTTTATTTCAGTTATTTTTTTTTTTCATTTCATTGTCACCCATGTCCTTGGGTTTGATAGACAAAAACATGAGTAAAAAACTAAAAGAGAGGAGAAGTACATCGCGCACAAATATAGGTATTTGCACTTGAAGTTGCTTGCTGGCTTGGTTTTTGTTGTTTTGAGTCGAGGAAGGTCGTTGAGAGGAGAACGGATGAGAGAGGAACCTCTTGAGGAAATTTACACTATTGTTTATATTTTCATACTGGATTGGTACTGTTGGCGTTGTTGAGGAGGTGGACATGACTTCACACCATACCACCAAACCGAGTGTCACGTCACTTTTGTTTAAACTTTGTATTTACTTAGATGCTATATACACTTTAGTAAGCGGTATAGCCATCCTCATAGTCATCCATATGAGCAGGATCCATATCCTTTTCCGGTTTCATGTAGCCACCGAAATTGTCCAAGTGATCGTATTGTTGGTAGTCAGCTAGAAAGGGAGAGAAGACAAAAAGACTCAATTTCAATTGATTTGTTAGCAGTTGGCATTTGTCATATGAAAGTATTCACATATTATAGAAATAAACATACCATCAATAGGTTCCTCTTTAACTTTGACACGAGTGAGGTCAAACTCTTTGTCCTTGTCTTTGTTCCTATCCTTTTCTCTGTGAGGAAAAAGAAGAGAGAGTAAATGAAAATACTGCGAAAAGGCTTTTAGCGAAATGATGATAAAGACTACAACATAAATTGATGTGGGCTTGAGAAAAGATTGAAAAGAAATGGAACGCTAAGTCATAATGTACATCCGGACTTGAAAGAAGCGAGAGAGAGTAGATTGTGACATAAATGTCCCAACAAAATTTTCCATAATCTCAGGGCGTGGTAACGAATTCAATTCATTCTGATAATTTGACATACCTTCTATGCTCACGATCTCTGTCCTTATCCCGTCTATCTTTCTTCTTGTCATTGTCCCTGGACCTACTCCTCCTCTTCTTTTTGTTGTCTCTGGACCTCGATCGCTTTCTCCTCTCGACCCGCTCACCCTCCTCGGGCTGTTCCTTGTCCTTATCCCTTCTGTCTCGGGAGCGTGACCTGGATCGTTTTCTTTTCCTCTCTTTATCTTTATCCCTTTTTGCATCTCGCTCAACCCTTTCCTCACGATCAGCGCCTCGATCCCTTTCCCGACTTCGTCGTCTTTCTTTCTCTTTCCTATCCCTGGGGCGGGAGTCGTCTCTGGCGACACGTTCCTTGGAACGGGACCGATCACGTCTGGTGCGATCCCTATCGCGACTTCTTGCACCACCCCTTTCCCCACCGGATACTTCATCCTTTTCATCTCGAAAGCGATCTCTGTCGGGTTCATCTCTCCCAGAAATTTTTACATTCACTTCAGGACCTCCTCGCCTCGTTCTACCGAGTCCTCCACCTACACCACACAAAAAAGAAGGGAAAAAACAATATTAAAATTGGACATTATTAAACTTCCTATTCCTCAAACAATTGTTTTTCAATGTTTTTTCCCTTCTTACCTAATCTTCTCGGCAGCCATCCTTTCACCGTCCTTCCCCTCTCCACATCAACAACAACCCGTCTCCCATCAATTTTCTTTCCGTCAGCGTGTTTATAAGCGGCTAAAAGGGTTTCAGAAAAAAACAATAAATATCAGTTTAGCCAAGGATCACACGCTTTTCCACTTTCACTTAAACTTTACACCGAAAAACGAAAGTAAAATGCAAAGTCCTACTTTTTCCAGCTACCATAATGCCCTAGCCGGAATTATGATGAAAACAACAGGTGGATAAAAACGCTGATAATGTTGGAGGTGGCATCTCATCTTATGAAACCCATAATTGAAGAAAGAATTGACACCTGTCAACCACCAAACAACATCCTCATCTTATTTTTTTTTAACTCTGCCCATCATATCTACCAATTATCTCGTATTGCCCCTTCTCTAAAAATTCATCATCAACCTAACATCTTTATTGATGACGATGATAGAGCAGCAAGCAGCTAACAAGGGAAATCCTTTTATGCCACTTTAATTCTCCTTCCATTACCAGGGAAGAAGAAAAACGCAAAAAAAAACTTCCAAGTTTTTTTTTCTTCTAAATAATATGACGCCTCGGAAATGAACAAAAGAAAAGTTTTCATCTCTTCTTCATCCGTCGAACATGTTCCTCTCTCCACCATACCACAAAGGGCTATACATAGCCTATTAAATGCCAACTTTTCACTTCTCAGAATCTTTTAATAAGCCTTCCTCCTCTCTCAACCCTTTCAACTCGGTTTTAATGAGTGCTTCTATTCTTGTGATGCATTTACCGCTTTTATTAGCGCTAATTAGGAGCGTGGTATGATCAACTTCATTTAAAATCAAAGGCCTTTCTCCTCTCCCTAAGAATGCTCAGCCTACAAAACTATTTGTTTTGGAGCTCATATTATGATGCATGCACACTTTCTCTCTGCTACTTAATATGCCAGATATTTTATGCTAATCAACGGATGGTAATTTGGTGGTGGTACTTACGCATCACCTAGCAAGCAAGATTTTCTCTCCTCTCGAGTCATAGCCTCTTTTCTCTCTCTCACTTTCTCCATCATCAACTGACTGACTGTGTGAGTGGAGGAGTAGCAGTAATGAAATTTCTCTCTTCCGTTCCGTTTCAATCGATCTTTATTTTCTCTCAAGAATTTTCTCATGTGCCCCCATACACATTATTTATTAAATTATCACAAAAGGAAACTTACCCACCAGACATGAGTATCGAAAACAACAACAACAACGAGAAATCTACTTACCCTTAGGGGCTTTTTTTATTCTGTTGTGTTTCATATAAGGAGGAAAACAACTTACCCGAGAGAATTATCATGAAAAATAATTAATTGGTAATTAATAAGGAAAAAAATTTTGTATGTACCCTTCTCTCGTCCCTTTTGGAAAAAACAAAAACCATTCATCTTCTTACCCAAAAAAATTTACCCACTTACGTTCGGGAAGTTCTTCTTATTGTTTTTTACTTACGATTTTTTAGGGATTTTTACGGACACGGAATAAAAATTTGCTAGTTTTTTTTCAAATTATTTTTAAGTTAGTTTTCATTCTGTTCATTTTGGAAGATCAAGAATTATATGAATGAGAGCTCTTACCAAAATAAAAAATACCAACCATTTTTTTACCTGTTGTGTGCGTATGTTTTTTTGGTGCTTTACCTGGTCATGATAGGCATCGTGACATGGCCATCACATCCGCCATCCAGGGTTATCTTTTTTATAGCAATCGCCTCAACACAACATCATTGTGACATGATATTTTAAAAGAAGATTTTTAAAGATGAAAAATAGAAAAATAGTAGTAGAAAAAGAGATCACCTGCTATGTTTTTTTACCTTTGTATAATTCCCTGACTTACCATCATTGCTTACCACCTTACCGTTACCATTTTTTTTAAATGATGACACTCTCACTTACTTACTTGATGATTTAATGATGGATTTTTGTATGAGTTCAGATCAGTTCGGTTCGGATAAAAAACTTACGTATTGATAGAGCTTTTTAATGAAAAAAGCTTATTATGCGAGTCCAGCGCGAACGCTTGGTACTTGGAAGGAAAAAAGAGGATGAATGTAGTCGCGTAGAAAAGGAAATGATACGAATTGTTAATTTCAGGAATCAAGGAAATGATTAGTTAATAGACTCGGTATTTGGAAATTGTGTAGTTTAAAAAAAATATTGTAAAAAATCACAAAACCGTGACGTAAAAGAAAACAAGAATTTTAACTTTAAATGCTAACAGCTTGTTGGAATGCGGAAAAGATTTAATATGAAGTCAAGGATTGTTTGAAAAATCTAAGAATTTCAGACTGAATGGAATTTGAAAGAAATGTTTCAGGAAAAAGAAAAAAAGAGTCACGTTTGATATGGAGTGGGTTTCGCGTGAGCAGTCGTGTGTGTTACGACTAACGACGCAATTTACTTACAATGCATGTCCCTCTCATGTTCGTATTCCACAAAGGCATACCCTCTGGGCTTTCCGGTCTTCTTGTTGTACACCATCACGATCTAAAAAAAGGAAAAATTAAGCCAAAAACTTGTAAAGTAAACGTGTGGAAAACTTTTAAGGATTTATTATGCAAAAAAGTCGATGAGAATTTAATATCCGGAGTGATTTTTAAAGTATACCTTCTTTATAGGTCCATATGATTCCATTTCTCGACGAAGCTTCGACTCGGATGTATCGAAATTCTGGAAATCAGGAAAAGCCAAGATTGAAATATTATGTATGTCACATGTGCACACGTGCAAAAAGAAATGTTGATAAATTAAAATTCGCAAAAATGCTAGGATAAACAGTTATGCAAACTTACGATGCGCCCTATGAACAAGGTTTTGTAAGGATCCAGGGTTGAAGCATTTTCGTGGGGGCTCCCTGAAATCCAAACAAGCACAAACCAACGGATTAATTTTTAAATACAAATTGGGTTATCAATATTGATAATAAACCTTTCTCCGTATTCAAAACTTACACATTGCAATTTCCTGCTCCAATTTATACGCAACCTGTTCCGCCTTCTCCCTCTGCTTCCTTGCAGCCCGTTCATCTCTGGTTTCCACCTTTCCTTTTGGAGGTGTATCCTTTGGGTCCTGTAATAAATCAAAAATAGTTCCCCATTAGCCAATTATTCTTCCTAAATATAATCACAATTAAACTAACAATCTTAGCAGTCTATTTACCTCAAACAGATCCAAATATTGACCAACTCCATGGTAGACTCTGGGCGGCTTCTCATGACTTAATTTCGCCACGGGAGGAATATACGGGATCGGGTCTCGGGCAGCAAACAACGCCAACAAATTCGGTGGCAAAAACTGCGTCATTTTTGCTTCTTTTTAATTAAAATTAACTATAATCTATTTTCTAACACACTAACAATTTTCCTAAACAAAACTAGCAACCTACTAAACTAATCTACCTTCACATAAAAACATGTTACAAGTATCAATTTTAAAAACCTCTCTTGAGCAAAATCCTCTATCTCTCAACTGCTTTCACTAACTAACTATTACACTAGTCTCAAGTTCCAGCCTTGATTTAATTAATAATTAATTTAACTATTGATCCAGTCAAGTCCCTCCCAATCAATCACAATTGAACAAATCATCTGTTTTCTGTTATGATTCCTGCTTTACGTCAGTCCACCTCTGTCTTTGAAATAATTAAGTTTTGAGAGTAATTCAAAGTAGAATGGATACTCTGTGAAGTAGAGTAACGCTCAATTAGCCTTTTTAATTGGTAATTAGCCTAATTAATAGTTAAAATTTGAGAAAGGTGCATCAAAGAATTGATGCGGTTTGTTTACAAACTGCAGTGGTGGTGCAGCAGTGGAGATGCTGAGCATTTTGAGTTGGCAGGAAAATGGGGAGATTGAAGTAGCGCGCTAGTCGAGCAGCATCTGTGTACTCGATGGGTTTCCTTTGTGGAACGGTGGAGGAAAGAGAGAAATGGCTTCTTGTTGGTTGTGTTGTGATTTGTGAAGGCTTGGTTGGTAGATGCCGTCGGGGAGAGTTTCAATGAGAATCGGACGGGTTGGTAGTTAGTAAATGGGAGTCCCATTATGGGACATGAAAATTAATTAATTTTTCTTATTGCGATTTTAAATATTATGGTTTATAAAGGTTTAAGGGGTATAATAAATAGTTAATTGTTCTTTTGATGATGAATGGTAGGCTAGTATGACTGTCATTTGGATGTGTACATAGTCCAGTCGGACTGCAATTGTTATGAATTGTTTTGATGAATCATTAAAATTAACTGAATAAACGTCGAGATGGATTAATTGTTTGTGATAATCATGGAATTTGAGGGGGATTGAAAATTATGAGGAAGTGGGGCTAGTGGAGGGTTGGAGAAAATGGAAGTTGAGGGATTGCGGATTCAGGAGAGTGATTATCGACAGAATCAGTTTTAGAGTTCAATTACATTCCGATGATTTTTGATAATTTGAAAACACGGGGAACACCTTAGTTTACAGATACCTCCTCTATTACAACTCCAGCCACCTCAATGCCTTTCGACGTCGCCCCACCTACTTATCTGCCTCAATTTCGTAAATACCAACCTCCCCCCCGAACCACCTCTCCCTTCCACAACAATTATCCACACATCTATCAACTCAATTCATGGACTCTACATTATTCTAGTGCTGTTATCTGTAATCTGTGATTTGCATGATCCTCATTCTTGTTGTAGTCCAGATCACTTTAAATAAAAAATTCAAATGCAGTTTCCTCATGAAGTGGTACATATTTTTTCATGAAACTTTTTAGAGTAAAACTATTCATTGAAAAACTAGCAGCATTGAAAAAGAAGTAAGAAGCAAACGATAAGCACAAAAAAGAAGCACTTCAGCCGTCCTCCTGTGACAACTTTGTCGCCACCAAACTCCGTCGGGAGCGAGTCTGGAAGTGTACACCCACTCCAAACTTCCCCCAGGTTTCTCCGAAGAGGATTTTCTTTTGATTTAATTATGGGCCGATCCCGGCGGTACTGCAATACCGGGCCAA